>VDFB02169179.1:0-13387 GCA_007258455.2 Sequoia sempervirens
CTAGATTAGTTCAAAAAACCCAACAACCCACAACTGCAACTAAAGGTGATCAAGCTTTGATACCACTTGTAAGCTAAAGGTGATCAAGCTTTGATACCACTTGTAAGGAATTTAAGGTAGTGGAACAACTTCCTACACTAATCAAGTGAGAGGATAAAGATGAAAAACTTTACAAATCTTTAATAGTTACAAAAAAAAGAAGAAATAAACACAAATATCATGCATACCACAACACAGATTTCTTTGGGGAAAACCCTTTAGGGAGAAAAACCCCACTCCAAAATCTGCCCAATATATTATTAAGAAAGCAAAAGATTATAATATACTTGCAGAGAAAAATTCTCATAGGAGTATCACCACCAGAGATCAAGAGACAACATGACTGCTATTAGACTCTTAGAATACACCCTTGTCTACATACATCCCAACCACTTGTAACAAGCTTTCAAAACCTTCTAGAATTATGGTTTTACAAGGTCATTTTTCATTTGACGTGTTAACAAAAAAACCTTGACGTGCCAGGGTAAAAAATCCTTGATGTGTCAGTTGGAAAACCTTGAAATGTCAGCGGGAAAACCTTGATGTGTCAATGAAAAAAATAAATAAATTTCAAAGTGATGCCCCAATCCCCACGTCTTGTTATGAGTGTACAGTATTTACATGATCATTCACCATATACCAACATACATCCTATCAACAATAAACTGTATATAATTGCAAGGTTGAGACACATTTTTTCAACAAACATGAGACAAATAACTCATAACAACCTAGGATAAGATAAAGTATAGACATTATAACTAAGAATTCTAGAAGGAATCTTATATCATAAGTAAGCTTAACATGTGAATATGTCCCCTAATTACCTAGTGAGTGAATTAGCTAGATACAAGACATTTATTCACGCCAACACAAATATCAGAACATATGTGTGGACCATTTTCCCTTGATGTCAAAGTGAGAGAATATTTAAGAATATTTATGCATGTTTCCATCAATGATAAAGGAGGAGATTATTGGAAGTTTAAGGAGCTTGCCATTTTTTTCTTGTTGGAAACATGAGCATGAGATATAAAATGCACATATATAGTGTTGTCACTGATTTCAACATTATGTTTTGAGGTTTTCTTGATGATCAGTTGAGCCTGTGTGCACATGTGTTTGAAATGATAATCTAGCATAGAGTTGTAGATTATTTTCTCCGGTGCACAATAGATGGGTTGATTATTTAGCAGTGTCAGAACACAACTTTTAATGTACAAAGCATCAATGTTTTGGTCTACGTTGGTCTGCATTGAAGTATTTTGGTTTGTGGTTCTAAGGAAATTTTGTTGGATGTTAGAGGATTCTATATCCAAAGTTTCATGTTTTTTTTACCACTAGTACAAAAGTTATGGTTGGCAGTATATCGAGTTTTCCTATGATAGTGTTACTACTGCAGAGTACCTATTTTGAATGGTCCACACTTCACTGTGAAAGAATATCTAGTCTTACGGATTTTTTTAAGTGTCTACAAGTTTTAGTTGTATCTAAGTTCCAAGTGGCATGTAGTTTGGAGGTCCATGTGTTAGTTCGAGTATGATCAGTTGGTGTATTTTGGTGTTAGGTTACCAAAAATGCCAATGCAATATGTTTTGAGTTATGCAGAGTTTAGACAAGTGTTAATCAATTATTTAGGAGCTATTATAGGTCCACCTTGACCTATTTGATGTGTTATAAGTTTTGAGTTGTGGTGCGAAGCTTGTGTTGGGCTAACAAGTCATATTATGCATGATACATCTAACTAGGCTAACCTAATTGATTTTGTAGGTGTTTATGGATATAATGGATATAAGTATAAGGTATTTTTTATGTTGTATAGTGAATTTTAAAATATGTGTGTGAATTCCTAATAATCAGAGTGCAAGATGATAATGAAGAGCAGAGAAGAATGTTAGAGTAGAGTATCATGAAGTATGTTGATTCTGTATATTGAACTTTAGTGGAACTTTATTTCTTGCATATTGTAGATGCAATTATAGAAGTTCAAATCATGGCAGTGTGTCACCCCTCTCTTCTATCTCTAATTTCTTTCTATGGGAAGTGAGTCCACCTGGCAGTGAGCCTTTTTGTAATATGTTGTAACTAGTTATAATATATTGTGAGCTAATCCTCACCATGGTTTTTCCCTTTTTGGGTTTTCCACATAAAAATTTGGTGTTCATGTGTTATGTGCTTTGATGGTTTCTTTCCTTGCTACAAATGAATGTTTAAATGTATAAGTGGTTTCAAAGAGTACATATTCAACCCCCCTCTTAGTATATTTGGTGCTCAACAACTTGAATACCTACAATCTCAAGTAATGTTGCTCCAAGAATTTGAAATCTTCTTGATTATTCGAATGTTATCTCTTCTCTAGTTTGGATATAGTGAAAAGACTAGGTATTTATAGGAATTTCTCTAATTTCTCAACAATTAGATCATGATAACTGATATTTAAAATTTGCATTTTGAATGTTAAAATGTCACCAACAATCTATTAAAATTTGGGTCCTGGCTAAGAAGGGGGACCTAGTCGGCCATGGGTGACTAGGTCCTAGCCTAAATTTCTAGGACACACTTGATAGGGGGTAATTTAATGATTGGTTACATTTTAAATTCTTATTTTAGTGTTTGAAAACAATAAAAACAGGCCTCAAAATGCATTTTAAAGGGAATTAGTGTCTATTAAGGAGGGGTTGAAAACACATAAATGAAAGGGTCACTAAAATAGGTTCAAACAAAGCATGAAATTGTAAGTGTATATAATTTTATATTCAAAATTTATCCCCAACTCTAGTGGACCTATGACACTATGTGCAAATGCAAGCTAAAGTACTAAAACTAAATGATGCTTCATAAAATGATACTCATATGGATATTAGGATTTATTTGTAATGGCATAATGAAGCCTCTAGTGTAGTCATCTTCAAAGCCACAACATTAGGAACCACATCCTACAAAATTGATTTGTTATCTATTCAAAAACATATTATAATCATGTCAACTTCTATAAAGAACCAAATTTGAGGGTAGATTTATGCCCCCTGATTCTGCTTTCTTTATGGAGGTGGACTCAGGGTCGCATTCTAGCCACATGAAATGACTAGGGTTTTTAATGTAAATTCTTATGATAGGGTTATGTGACCAAAACATCATCTATCGACAAACACTGGATAAGATTGGTGTTGTGGAGTTTCACCTGCAGCCCCATTGAAAGTGGGGACCCTCTTTTTGCTCTGGCTTTTGGTGTCTTTTGGCCCCTTAATTTTATTGATTTCATTGCCTTTGGAGGTCCTTAGATGTTCATCTTGCTTGTCCAAGTCCTTCCCCCGAGTTGTGCTTCGAAAAACTAAGTTCTGAACAAAATCTGGGCTTTTGCCCCAATCCGGGATTTTCCTGTCTGGCTAGATTTTCCCATAATCACATTAGCTGGATTTTCTAGAATCCCTATCACCTAGAGATTTTCCTAGATTCTGTCCACTGGTTTGAATCACAATGCTGGATTTTCCCGATTCTTGTCTACGGATTTTCCCAGTTCTGTCCTTTGGATTTTCCCAGAATCCTATCTGCTGGATTTTTCCCGAGGAATCACAATGCTGGAATTTTCAGTTCTGTCCACCTAGATTTTCCCCGATCCTATCCACCTAGATTTTCCCGAATCTGTCACTAGATTTTCCCAGTTAAATGCACTGGAATTTTCTTGAATTTGGTCTAGAATCCACTTGACGGATTTTCCTAGATTTTTTCCTTAGTGCGATTTCGGAGAACCCAAATCTAAAATTTCCCAGAATGGAATTTTTTTGAAAATGGTTATTTATTTATTTATTTTTCCAAAATGGAATTTTTAAAAAATGTTCACAGTGAAAATTTCTTGAAAAGATTTTGAAAATGAAATTTCAAAGTGGAAAAAATTCACGAGAAAATGGAAAGTTTCCTTATAAAAATGTAAGTTTTGTAGAAAAGGTCAAACTTTTATTCAAATTTATTTTGGATTGAATTTTTTAACATGTGAGCTATTGATGATGATATCTATTTTTCAGGATTAAATAGATATTAAAAGTGGGACCTGCCTAAAAATCCGTGCCAAAACTGTCTACAGCTGGAGGACTTTCTGAAAGACACATGAATCTAATCTTGATGGAGATCGTAGGCTGACATGGATAATATTAATGCATTTAATGCAAATCTTGTCCTATTTTGAAATTCTCCTGGCGGACCTGTTTTGGGGCTGGTTATTATTGTAAAATCTAATTGGGCCAACCTGTTTTGGGGCCTGTTATTATTGTAAAATCTAATTGGGCCGACATGTTTGGGGTTTTCTATAAATGGAATTTTTGCCTCATTTGTAAGGGGGTAGATAGATAGA
Source organism: Sequoia sempervirens (assembly GCA_007258455.2). Lineage (NCBI taxonomy): Eukaryota > Viridiplantae > Streptophyta > Pinopsida > Cupressales > Cupressaceae > Sequoia > Sequoia sempervirens. The sequence goes on from VDFB02169179.1 coordinate 4,388, forward strand.
ATAGAGAACAGAGGAATATACGGATAGATACAAGCGAGTTTAGCAGTAGTTAGAGTTAGGAGTTAGCTTCTTTAAATCAAATGTTGTAACATAGCATTGGAATTGTTGCTGGAGTTTGGTGATTCAATACAATTGAAGGCATTGTGATTTTTTGGTGATCTCTTTTGTGTTGGCTTATCTTGCATGGTTCTTATGATTTAATCTTTTAGATTGCTCAAGGTTGTTAGATTTAGATTTAAATTCGATTCAATGATGTTGATGATTTAATGTTTGAAGTGTTTGCAGCAATCCCTGGTCCATACTTTTTGCAGCTAGTTGATTGTTAGTTGCTTTGCAAAGTTAGCCTAGACCTTTATATTCATTGTGCTTGGTTCAATTGTGGAGATTTATTCATTTCAACTGCAATTGGGTTGTCTTGGGTGAATGTTCATGATCTGAAAATCTTTGAAACCTTAGAAGATTGCACTATTTCTGTAAGATTGTAGATTTATCTTGGTCAAGCAGAGATTGGTTTTGTTGGGATTGGTCCATTTCAAGTGTTTATCATTTGCATTGTTAATCTTAGAAATAGTTTGGATTTAGAAATTTCTTTGAACCCTTATCTCTTTTGTTGTTTATTTTGAATCTAGGATAGTTTTAGGATTGAAAACAACACCATGTGTGTTGCATCGATGAAATTCACTTCCACCATTGTTCATTTTGTAAGGCCTTGTGATTACCAATATTTTCACATATTATGTCACGAGTTGTTTGTGCATTGTCAAGACGACACCGAGAGACTAGCAGGGTGATTTTCAGCAATTTATTGTTGAAGATTATCTTTCAAAATGAGAATATCATTTTAAATGCGAGTTGTTTAACATTAGAAAACACCATCAACAATGGGAATGGAACTATGAATCCAATGCATCAAACAACATGGAAATCAAAGTTTTCTAGCCCTTATTATTGAAATTTGAGTGAAATGTGTTATTAAGGAATTTTACTATATGTTATTGCAAAATCATGTTTTTGACTATCATTTTCATATTTACTATTTGGATATTGTAAGAGAGATACCTTGGTGCAGAGGAGTGAAGATGTTGAGTCAATGACCATACCAGCCCCCATGACTTGAGCACCTTTGAAGGAGGTTGCAAGAGACACCATCAAATTATAGGTAAGTTTCATGTACCTTCCCTCCTATGATTTATCTCAATATTTTGGATTATTTTGAGCATTTTCTAGAAATTAGGGCATCCCTATCCCAAATTGGAAACCTTGTCCTAGACCCCCTATCCCAAAATGACGAGTGTCTAGAGCTATTTTTTTTCTATTTTTAACTATTTGTCTAAATATTTTTGTTACGTTACTAATGATTTCCTTTGATACTTTCAAGATCTACCTCATGCTTGACAAAGCTTAGGAGGATGATTATTTTCTCTTCTCTATGATTAGGTTACACTACTTACCATGGATGAGGAGGAGACCTTGTGTATCACTGGCTTATTTTGGATAATACCTCATGCCACCCATGATGTATCATGATGCAATGATTATGGCCCTAGTTGAGTGGTGGAATGCTAATACTTTGAAATTTTATCTCCCAAATAGGAAGATGATAGTGACTTTGGAGGATGTTCACTGCATACTCAGAGTACTCATTTGGGGAAAAATTTTCCACCTTGATGAGTTCCAAACATAATGAAAGATGAGAGATGACATTCAGTATTGTCTCGATTGTCACATTACACCCATTGACTCTAGAGCACACATCAAGCTTCAGTTGCTTCTATATGTGAATGTTCCTTTGATTCATCAAATTATGTATGTGATCATTGCTTTGACTCTTGTACTTGATGGATGAGGCACACACCTTGATGGGGACCTCATTGACACTATACAAGAGATGGAGGAGAACCATATAGTCTACACATGGAGACAGAGCATGCTCACACATCATTATTATGATCTTGGTCGATTTGTTCATCAGGAGCTTCACAACATTCTACATTGTACACTCCTTTAGGTTTGGAGGTCTTTGAGCATATAACATGCACAAGACCAATTGGATTTCCTACTATGATAGTGCTTGGTTATCTATGAGCCTTTTCTTATACTCTGAGGCGATCCTGGTAGTGTAGAGATCTGCTACAATGGAGAGTCAGGTTTGATCATCTAGAGGAGGATGCCATAGTATGAAGTCTATACAAGAGTTTTCCCTTTTATTATGATCATTTCATGCATCAGTTTGGTCAAATACAAATAGCGCCTAGCTAGTGGCCTACATTCTTGAGATCTGTTCATAGTGGGGCGAGGCCAAGAGACATCTGCCATCCTACAATTACCAATTATAGTCTTAGTGTTTCATATGAAGAGGATTAGGATGAACCCCCAACATTTGATTTGGATGATGTAGCAACCACTATAGCTTATGAGATATGGTGTGTTAAAACTTGACCTCAACATGTCTTCCTTGATGGCCATCCTATAGGAAACACTAGACCTTTTGTAGTTCAAGAGGATGCGAGAGAGCTGGTGTAGAAGCACCTCAACACCATTAAACCTCAATAAGGAAATATTGTACTAAGGGAAAAAATTTAATGTTTGATGATGTATCAAGGTCCAAGGGACCATAATGAACATGTAATAGTGTTTAGATTATGGTTTTGGGTCTATTTTCCAAACATGCCATAAAATGAAAAATGTTGTCAATTTGTTGCAATGTAGCCCATGGTGGAAAAATAGTGAGTAATTATGTTGAAATAGGGTCATAAGGACATGTTAAGGCTATTGGAATAGGTATTGAGTCATTTGGGGAACAAGAGAAAAAGTTGCAAAAATGTTGACAAGATTGTCAAATTGCAAAATAAGTTGCAAAGTGGACAAAATATGGGATATGAGAGGTCAAGTAGGTGAATAGTTAGTTTTAGGTCTTTGGGTAGTTGGAGGAAGGTATAAATACTTTAAATAAGTCATTTCCCTCATTGTACAATCAGATTGATGGATTGGAAGGAAGAATGAATAAAAAAGATTGCATATTTTGTTTGTTTTCCATGTTTGACAGTCTTTTGTGGCTGAGTACAATCTTGTACAAACTACAAATCCATAATTTATTAGGTTTTATTTAAATTTCCATGAGTATACTAAATTTTTAAATTTGTTTTGTGTCATTTCATTGAATATTAAGAAAGTTCTGCTCATTTTGGTAGAAACAGTCAAGTTCAGATTTTAACAAGGCAACAAGCTCTAAAAAATGCATAACTCCATTTCTATTGATTGGAATCCTCTAATTTTTTTTTTTTAAAGTCAATTATATTGTTTTCTTCAAGATTATTGAGGTTTCAGGTGTAAGTGTTGAAGATTTTGGAAAATAATGTGATGCCCTAGGTTGACTATCATGATTTTGGAAGCCATTGAAGTGGCTCAAGGATGGAATTTGGAGAATAATGCTTGGAAGGGATTGGGTGAAGGATCACTCACCATGTGTAGACCTAATGAAATGTGCTTGAACCATTGGTTGGGATTGATGAGTCATGGAAGGTATATTTTCAATAAGGTGCCTCTGTTTTAACCTTGTACAAGCATGAAAATATGAGTTTACACCTTTTGGATGAACTTGCATTCATACTCAGTACCCATAAACTTGTAAGATGTTCATTTGTGCCTGGTTTGAGATAATGGAATGATGATTCAAGGTTGGTAGAAAAGTTTTAGTGTAGTTGAAAGGGTGTTGAAGGGTTATGGAAACCTTGTTGCATGGTAAATGAATCATGAAAACTCTATGGTATTGTTAATCAGACTTAAAGTGCACACTTGTGTTTTGTGTCCACATATAGAAATTGACCACTAATAGGTCCTAGAATGAGTTTTTTTCATGAGGTTTGAGACCTCACTAATCAAGCTATTTAGTTGAAGTTGCCTCCTAATTGAAGAAGTTTAGTCAAGTGAACCTATTTATGCCATGAATTTGGCAAAGTTGGATGGTGAACCCTTTTTTCTTGCATCAAGAGGATGCAAGCATGGATGGAGATAAAAATGATGATGAGAAGATAAAAAAGGATATAGATGAGGAGGATCAATAGTTGGTGAGAGAGGAGCTCGAGGAGCTAGTAGAGGCCATGGATTCCCCCAAGGATAGACCAACATATCGTCCTCATGTCACCTGAGCACATGGATTGAATACATGAGGCATATGGTCCTACGAGTGTGGAGAGAGAAACCATGCACCTCCTATCACACTACCTAACCATCAGAGGAGTCCCAATAGAGCACCTATTGTATCTTATCAAGATATCGATTAGTGAGCTAGTGATCTAGGTGATCATTTATTTTTAATGTTTAATTATGTATTAGTTATTATATCCTATTCTGACTTATGTTATGTTTTCTTTGTTGTAGTTGGTAAATGAGAGTGGATTGACTTCTTCAGTCAACTCACCATGGATATGGTTCAACCAATGCCCTCACAATAGGTGACATGAGCATAGCATAGGCCACCACTTAGAGTGGGGCACCATGCTGACCTATTTGAGCCTTTGTATAGGTGGAGGATAACTTATTATGATGCTATGAGGAATATTTATTTATCTAGAGCTGAGATTGAGGGGGTTTGAGCTAGGGAGGAGCAATGGAGACTTGCACATGAGGAGATTAGGACTACACATGATAAGCTTAGGACTACATATGAGGAGCTTCAAGCCACCTAAGTTCTCTTTGAGAGTGAGATATAGGATTACTTACAGTTAGAACTCAATAGGGTGGGTGGAGCTCACTAGGGTGTAGAAAGACAAAGATTAGATAGACCAAGAGTGTTTCATAGCTCTCATATGCAAGGGAATAGACATAGGCTAAGTACAAGGCCTATGAGAGTGGATGAACTCTATGAGCCACTCCCAAACCACTATCTCTTGGTGGGAACCACCACTAGGCCCTGAGGAGTCTGGTAGTCATAGGCCTCCCTAGAAGTACTATATTACATGATACACCACATTTTTTAACCATGGTGATTATGATGTATATAAAATTTATGATCTATATATATATAATTATGTTTTTATTTCTATGAGTTCTTGTTTGGATTAGATATCAATTTGATTTATTAAGAAATCTTTGTAAGATTATTTAATCAATTTCTTCATGATCTAATTATTATGCAATCTAATTAAACATTTCTATCTACTTAGACACTACATTTTTATTAAGTGTGACTATACTAAACTAGATGCCCTTATGATCTAATTTATAAATCAAATGCATATAATGATCTAATTTAAGACAACAAATAAATGATTGAATAGTATGTAAACAAAGTAATAATTCAAAGAAATGAAAATTTACTCAAAATAATTCAAGACATACCAAAATGTTTGTCAAGAATGAAAGAATGTGAGATAAAATAGAAAACAATCTACTTAATCTAACAATCTTTAACATACATACTATTGAAATTCTTTGCTAAGTGTAGTATTTGTGTAGATGCTAACATTGATAGGTTCTTTAAGAGGTGTACCATCCATTTATTTAAGTTTATAGGCTCCAAAACCATAGCTTTCCTCTATGACATGAGGTCCTAATCAGTCCAGGCTAAACTTTTCCTTTTCATCTAGAGCAACATTTATATTTCATCGATTTTTGTACAACACCAAATCTCCCTTATCAAAAGAGTGATGAATGAAATTATCATCGTACTTTCACTATATTTTTTTAATGAGCTTGGATATGTTCAAGGGTATTTATACAATGTTCGTTAAGCATCTCAAGCTATTGTAAACATTGTTCTCTATAAGTGTTATTGTCAATAATTCCCCTAAGAAAGATTCTCAATGAGGGAATCTCTAGCTCTAAAGGAATTATTGCATCCATAGTGTAAACAAGGTTATATGGTGTATTTCTTGTAGATGCATGAATACTTGTGTGATAAGTCCACAATGTATAAATCAGCTGAGTGTGCCTATCTTTGTAATGTTTATTAACTATTTTTCGTAGGATTTTCTTGAGTGTTTTATTCATTGCTTATGCTTGGCCGTTAGATTGTGGGTAGTAAGGTATGTTGGAGTTGACAACCCAAGATCTTCAATCTGCAACGCCAAAGAACCTCCACAAGAGATAGAGAGAAGCAACAATGGAAGATGCTATTCCACCAAACAAGGATTGCAATATGATACAATATGATCAATGCAATACAATACAATGCTATATGCAATTCTTACAAAATATGCTAGAGATGCCTTGCTTATAAAGGCAAGGATGAGAGATAGGATAAGACAAGATCATGACAAGTGTCTTAATCCTATCACATGAGACAACTAACTCATAACTACCTAGGAAAGTGGAAAATCTAGATAAGACAACTAATACTTATCTAGATATGACAACTAATATCCTAAGTAAACTTAACATGTGAATTAAGTCCCCTAAGTCCCTAGTAAAGGAATAAACTAGGTACAAGACTTATTCACACCAACAAGGTATAGAGAAATGATTTTGGATATGGAATATCTCCAAAAAATTAGTTACTTCATTTTTCTTAAACAACATCCCATTATTTGAGACTAAAGTAGAAGGAAGACCAAATCGAGCAATGATAAGTTCCAATATGAAATGACAGATTACCTCAGTGGTCGTGGAACGAAGAGGAATTTCCTCTACCCATTTCGTGAAGTAATTTGTAGCAATAATTATAAATGCATGTCCAAAAGAAGAATGAGGAGATATTTTTTTGATAAGATCCAAACCCCAAAACTGAAAACAACTAAATAGGAATTTGGGCACGAAGTTGGACTCCGAAGGACCATGAATCAAATTATTATGCTGTTGACATTTATGACATTTCTTAACATGATCAAAATAATATTGTTCCATGTTTTACCAATAGTATTCTATGTGGATTAACTTTTGAACTAATGATCTTCCTCCAAAATTCCCCTCGCTAGTGCTCGCATGAGCTTCCTCAAGGGCTATAAGGATTTTAGATTGTTTAAGACATCAAGAAGAAGACCATCAAATGATTGTCTATATAACATATCTACTAGGATTATATATCAAGCTACAAGTTTCTAAATATGAGCTCTAGTGTTCCTAGTAGTTGGTTTAGAAAATTTTCCTTCTTTTAGATAAGTAAAGATCAATGCATACCATTCACTAGAAGCTTCAATATTGGAAACTAATGTCTCATTCATCTTTTCATTTATTCATGGGTTTATGAGAGTGTGGATGGTGAATGTGAAGTCCACAAAATAATATTTAAGAGACACAAGAGAATCAGGTCTTTCCATTACATTTTTGTTATTATCCTTTTGTAGAACATTTTCAATAGTGTATTATTCAAAAATATCTAGCAAGGTCATTGTGAGGTCTTTATATTGTGATAATTTAGCATGTTTTGCTTGATAAGACCCATTTATTTGTTTAATAATCAATTGAGAATCACCAAATATATGAATTTGTTTTACTCCTAAAGAAAAGGCCACATGAATCCCAATAATAAGGGCCTCATACTCTGTAGTGTTGTTCATACATAGGAAGTTTAGATGGTAGGATAAGGGAATATGATTTATTGAAGGTGGTATTAATATGAATCCCACTCATGAACCTGTTTGACACTGAGAATCATCAAAATACAACTCGCAAGTTTCATTGTCATCCACCTTCAACGTATTCTCATTAGGAAATGATTCATGGCTTGGCAATGCTAATGGTGAAATAGCATCAGCTAAATTGTTGGTCAATGCCTCAAGAAATCCACCATTGAAACTACTCAAATCATATGCCAATACCATACTTGATCCTCCTTGAGTAATGAAAAATTCATTATTTCTAGCTATTAATGCATTTTTGACATGTTAGGTCCTTTTCTAGTGTCCACGTGACTTTCTGGGCCACTCCAATGAGTTGCAAAGAAACCAATGAAAAAGGGCATGGATGTCAAACTATAAATTTTAAGGGAAACACATGCCTCATGCTTATCATTGGAGAGTTAGACTTCAAAGTTGATTAGGAATTCATGCCAAGAAAGGATGCAAAATGGAGGAAGTGTGAGGAGCGAAACCCAACAAGGAATAAAGCTTTAAAATGTTAGGATTGGTGAGTTAGGGAGGCCTTATGATTGGTATTGAGGTAAAGAAATACCAAAATTCTAACTTTAAAAGGATAAATGAAGGAATTGACAAAGTTTTGAGCTTTTTTTGTAGTAGGAAATGAGTAGCAAGTTAAGGGCCAACTAAAACTTTGACTCTAAAAGAATGAAGGAAATTTTGTGAAGCAAGAGTTAGGGTTCAAGGGAGCATGGAAAAGAGTTTTGAGGAAATGGATAGCCTAATCCTCTAACTCAATGGACTTATAAACTTTTGAAGTGTAAAAAGGTGATGTTAGCATGATGTCGCGATGATGTAGGTGTGATTTGGAAAGGAACTTCAAAAATAGATGACATCACGACCATACAAAGATGTTGGCATGGTGATGTCATCAAGTATAGATTAGATCACAACTCTAATGAAAGAGTGATGTAAGCATTATTTCATGATGACATCAACATTAGGGAATCAAATTTAAATAGAAGGGAATGCATAGAGGATCAATTTTGAAACTCTACAAGACTTAAATAATTCCCCAACTAGTGAAGGATCAAGACAATGTGGCTTTGGAAAAGTTTGAAGGCCTAGAAAAATAAAAAGTGGACAACTTAAAAAGAAAAGGATTGGGATATGAAAGGGAATAAGTACTTGTAGAGAAGGGGGACTCGCTACTCACGAGTTCTCTTCATTCAAAGAGTCTCACGGGGGAAACCTCCCTAAACTACCTCAAGGAATAGTGTGAGAGTTCTAGAATTAGAAAGAGAAACTCATAAAGATTTTCTGGACAAACTGACAAGCTCTCAGTCAAAGGATGAAAACATAGAATACGGATGACAGCACGATGCACTGGTGTCTTGCACAAACCAAAAAGAAGTTTGTCACATAAAATAGCTAAGTGACTACCAATAATCTAATTATTGAGAGCTTCAAAAGTATTGGAAAATAA
>VDFB02169180.1:0-25227 GCA_007258455.2 Sequoia sempervirens
TCTCTAGTGGGTTGGTGCTAACAAATTGTATAAGAGGGGATTGGTGTCTCTTGTAGGTTGGTGCCTACAAAGATTGTAAGAGATTTTAATATCAAGCAATATTTTGCCGTGGTTTTCTCCCGCAATGAAATATCCCAAGGCAATTTTGTATGCAAAAATTTTTCACTTTCACCAATTTAGGTGCGTAGGCATTTCATCAAACAGTTAGCAGCAGACGAAGCTGAGTTTGAGATTGTATTGGTTTTGTTTGGTATGGACAGAATAACAATAATATTGTATTTGTTTCTATTTCTCCATATTAGCATTCAATTACATTCAAGAATTTAACATATACAAAATTTGTCCAGCAATAGTATATCTGCAATTTATATTATCCTCATATAAATGCATACAGAGATTTTCAATAGTCTTCACAACCAGCCTGTACTAACAAATAAATTAATTTTACAACTTAAGATCTGACCTAGACCCTTGGTCAAGCTATGCCAATTTCTAGCACCCTCAACCAATGATACTGTAGCTGTGATGGGACTCTTTTTGAAGTACAGCGGCCCTTGCAAGGAAGTACGGAAGTATATACTAATCGCCCAACAAGAAAGAAATGATTCACAGCTTTATTGACTAGTTTGACTTGCTCATGGACTCCATGTCACCTCCCTTCAGCTCCTTAAACAGTATGATGCCTCATCTTCAAACTACTACTCATTTATGAATGGTGCGGCTGGCATGTAAAGGCTGCGATTTATTTATGCAACCTCCAAAGACTTTAGAAATAAGTACGGAAACCCCTCTTTTTAATAAACAGTATGGCTGTTGTGGTAATGGCCTGGTTGATAGTAATATTAAATATTTCCTTCGATATTTCCCTAAAATCATCAAATCACATAACTCTAAAATTTGTCTCTGAAAGAGACTTCACAAATTTCATTCTTCCACCTGTAGGATCAATGTGAGAAATCTGAGCAATCTCTCCAACAAACTGGTTAGGGTAGACTCGTTTCACCACCGAATCCAATTACCCGTAGGGTTTTTGTCCTAGGGTTTCGAACTTCGAAAAGTCTCCAAGAATCCACACAATAGAAAATTATCCAAGCATAATCAAAATGAGCTGTCTTTTTCACGATTTAAATTGGAGGTATTTGGATGTTTATATCGAGAATCGATTGCAGATTGGAGTATTTCAGATATGGGAGTTGATGACTGTAGATTGGGCAATTGAAGTTTATCATTCAGGTGTCATTTGTATTGCTAGTTGGGCATGAGATTCAAGGCAGTTTGTGAGTCTCTTTATCACTAGTTGGCTGCCACTTTACATATTGTTGAGTGGACTTCTTCATATTCTCCTGGCTCGAGTTGGAACGAGTGATAAAAAGGTCAGCAATCCTTAATAACTATGTGACTGTATTCTGAAATTTCCTTCAGCAGATATAATGATTTTCTAGAATGAATGAAAAAAGTGTTGCCAAATTTATGTATTATGCAGTGTTACCCCAAGTTTTCGGGATGGAGACAGCGGGACACGTCCCCAAGTTTCTGGATTTTGAGGCCAAATTTGGGGACGGTGGGGGGCGGCTATATAAAATATAGGGAAAATTTTTAAAATATAGGGAATTTTTAAATATTTATATGAAAACATGGATAAGGCATGCATAATATACATTATAGAACCTTAACATATAACATTTGTATTCAACATTATTTGTCAATACTCAATATGCATTCATAATTCAAAATTTACATACATGAATCAAGAAACAACCTCCAAGTTATAATTTATAAACTAATATCAAAATGCCCAAAGGCTACATTGCTGCCATATAGTTTTAAAGTATGATATGAAAATGAAAATACAATAAACAAAGAGCAGTAGCACTACTGCCCGTAATCCGCATCTGCAAAGGTTGTTCATTCTTTCTATGGTAAGATCCAATGGTAGTTGTACATTATATCTGCCAAGGTTGTTCATTCTTTCTATGGTATCTTCTTGGATTTTCCTCCATTCCTATGCCATTCCTTCCATTATCCATGCTGTTCATTCAGTGGCAGGGCCCTCTTTGCTTGTTATTAACTTATTTCACCATTATTTAATGTGAGCAGCACCATCATTTGTGCTTGGTGGTCACTCGTCAATTGCTGCATCTCACAATATGCCTCTATCAATATGCCATTATTTGATGCAAAGATTTGCTGGAATAAGATTTCACGCCCCTTTACAAGCATATGGCACCAATATATAGATTGGTGCACCAAAGCTTCTATTCCCTATGTTGACGTTTACTGTTTTTAATGTCCCTAGGCTAGGATTTAATTTATTTCCAGCTATTTAAATCTCTACGCCACGTTAATTGATCTCATATTTATTGACCAAGGAAAAAGGAGAACCAATTTTGTCAAAGCACATTGGTATCAAAACAATTATAAATGGAAAGAGTATCTGTCTGTCATATTTTTTTTTTCTCTGTAAAACCTAAATTAAATTTTTACTAAATATAATATATGTGGATTTTGGCAATCATGGACTTTTCCTTAGATGGCTTTGTTTGCTCTCATCAATGTCATGGAGGCACATTATTTCTGAACCTATGAGAATGCTTTGCAGAATACATGTTTACTCTTACAGCAAGAGTGTACACGGATACATATAATTTCAAGACACACCTGATAATAAATTCTTTTGGGTTTGAAAACAATGATATCTGGCTAATGTGTATTTGGGATGCAAACTTGCTTATGAAATCCTTGCTTGGAAATAGGAAATTTCTTCTGTCTTTTTCTGATAATGGTAAGTGTTGATTTCTTTTTTGTAAAATCTTTATTAAAACACATTTCTATCATTCGAAGAATAAGCACAACCAAGTGTATTTCAAATTACAGTTTCTTGCAAAGTGCTAGAATGAAGAAAGAGATGATATATATCATACTTAAGAATAGTTTATCTTTGAAAAATGATGCATGTTAAATTGAGGAAATTAGAACAGAAACTGAGAAATGATTGCTTTTGTTTGTAAACTGTTTTTTGCATGCTTTGACGTGGGGGACAGCTGGCCGTCCCCGGGACGGTCAGGGGATGGCCCAGGTTTTGAGAAAAAAAAGGGGACACCAAGGGACTTCGCTCTCACAAGGCGATCCGAGGACAAGAGACCCGGGCTGGGGGAGGGAGGCTGACACATCACAGGAGAGAGTTTCCCTTATTATGTGTTTATTGGTGATTATTATATATTACATGAATTATGAGGTGAAAATGTTTCAGGTGGTTTCCAAACACAAAGGGTCATGAAAGTGGACACAAACTATGACAGAATGACAGAAGTAAATGGAGTGAAATTGTTAAGAGTTAGGCATGGGAATTGATGCAGGACTACATCATGGAAGCCCATTGTGACGAAAGCGATTGGAATGCTATGGCAAGCTACGTAGTGGCCACAATAGCTCTATCCCAGAGAAATGGCGTAAGGGCTTACATCTGCAATTGTTGTTGTGACGCGGCGGTGGAGATATATACTATAACACCGAAGCTGCATAGTGGCCTAATAATATACAAATGGCATGTACTGAAAGCTTAGAAGGGGTACCTCCATCTCATGTTGAAGAGGTGAAAGAAGTCATGAGGCCCATGAAAAATGTATATATAAGAGAATTTGCTTTACTTCATACACAATGGCTTGCATTTATCGGTTTGTAGTCAACTTCAGCAAACCAAGGTGGAATTGAGAGAAGGCCCCATTGGCTCGAAGCTGACTATTAGATAGTGGACATGGCATAGCGCGAGGATTGCACCTATAGTTAACGGTACTTTCAATTTATCTTCTTTTCCGCGAGGTTGCCAATTCCTCTATTGCAAGAGAATTAAAGGTCCAAAATATAAAGCTTCATCAATCAATCCAAAGGAACAACGCCACAGGCGGTCCGAGAAGAAATTGGTGAGGTCATACATGGTGCCTTGCAGCTTCGAGATCGACAAATAGCCCTAGAGGTGTCGTCAGAGCTCCAGCCCACTTGCTTGTTGGATTGTTGATCCCAAAGAATGTTATACAAATTGATGAGATAAAAGAGGGGATTAGTCGAGGTTCAAGTGCCTAAGGGAGCCCCTTATAGTGGTAGTGACTCAGACTCGAACTCTGATTTTGATGCAGACCTACCAGTGGAACAGCCATATATTTTCTATGTTTTTGTCATTTTATAGTCGAAACTTGCAGCCTTTGGGCTTTTTGTTATAATTCTTATATAATATGTACGCACATTGACAATAAAAGCATTTTAATTTTGTTAATTTGATTGTCAATTCTCATGTGAAATCTCAATTCAAGTCTAATGTTGTATTAAGCTTCTATAATGTCTATGATGAATGCTTTATCAATGTTATGATATGAATATTTGAAGCTTTTGTATAATTAAAAAAAAAACCTATTTTTTAATAGCTGTCCCCTACCGTCCCTTAAAAAATGGCTCAAAAGTATCCACGTACAAAAAAACATGTCCCACCATCCCCTACCATCCCCGTCCCTGAAACTTAAGGGAGCATAGCTATTTTTACATTTCACTCATTAAAAAATCCTAAGATCCTAATTTAAATTTTAAATTTTATATATCACTCTGAAATTTGTAACTTGGCCACTTCTTGACCAACACCCGCACTACAAAACATTACATTCTTCTTCTACCTATCTAAATTTAAACCAAGCCTCAACACATGCAAACCAAGAAGGGGCCTTGAAGATGCTCTAATGGAGGTCACTTTTTCTATCTTCCTCTTCTTACAATAAGAACTTCAAGTTCCATTCCTCAACCTCTTAATTCCTCTTTATTGCCCAAAACAAGCTACAATTATAAATCCAAGACTACAAAAGACTTAACAAATTTGATTAAAAATTGCATTTATTTGTTAACACCAGCGTTACCTAGGGACACATCCTCGGTCCAAAAACACTTGTCCCTGTCTCGGGGACATTTGGGTCTGGGGCAAGGGACGGCCGGTCGTCCCGGGGATAGCTGGGGGACGCTTGGACGTCCCCCGACCGTCCCTAGAACGATCGGTCGTCCCTTGCCTCAAACCCTTAGTTTTAAAAAAAAACTTGCAACTTAAAAACAAAAATTATTTTTATTGTCTTGTGGGCCCCCACCTCCCAGCTTGCCCTTATGAGGAATAGACTCACCATTTTGAGTCATTTGAACATTTGTATGAGAAGAAAAAATTGGAGCAGCTATAGGGTTTCAAGCTAGCCATTGCAAGAGGAGGAACGGCAGGGTATAGAAGGAAAGGAGATTGAATCTAAGGCAAGTGGGGCTGCAAATCCTTCAAGAGGTAAGTCTTTTCCTTTCTTCTTTTTTCCAATTTTTTTTCAAATTTTGAAGCATGAAATGTCTGATTTTTTTTATTTTTTGCATTTTTCAATTTAAACTTGCATTCAAAGTCAAAAAAAACATGAGCAGCAATGAGAGTGAGTGGAAGTGAGAATGAAGTGCAAATAGTTGATACAAATACAAGAGGAAGTGATGAGGGTGGTAGTGGACAGCAACCAAACCCATTTAAATGCCTTTCAAAAATCATGGAAACATATGCAAAGGGACCTTTGAACAAGAAAAAACCTTTCCTCCAATATGTTACACCTATGAATCAAAAGCAAAAAAAATCAGGGGGGAGTAAGGTGTGGAATTGTCATGTTTGCCATAAAGATTTTAGAGGCAGCTACACAAGGGTACAGTCTCATCTTTTGGGTGTTGCAGGCCATGGAGTTAAAATGTGTCCAGATTTAAAAGAACACGAAAAGATAGAGTGCCATAAATTGCAAATGGAGGTGGACATGGGGGCTCAAGGTGTGACAATGTCAGCACCTTCTTTTGCAAGTGCACAATCATCTATGCCTACACCATCTATGGTTGGTAGTAGTGAAGTTGCCACAAGAGGAAAGAGGAAGATGAGTGGTAGTGACAAGGGAGCTTCAGTTGAAGCTATGTTTAATGTGCAAGCACGAGAAGCTACTAAGCCTTCCATTCCCAAATTCTTTTTTGCTCATGCCAACTCGTTCCTCTTACTTCAAACAAATGATTAGAGGTGTAGCCACTATTGGTCCCTCATTCATACCCCTTGGAGATCATAAGCTACGCACTACCCTCCTAGACAGAGTATTCCAAGGTTAATGTGCTAATGGAGGATACGAGGCAAACTTGGATGAGGACAGGTTGCTCTATTGTGATGGATGGGTGGACTAATGTTGACATTGGCCACTCATCAATATCATAGTCACATGCCCTCCCAATTCTTATTTTCTCAGAGCCATGGATTGTTCAGGGAAGCATAAGGATGCAGACTTCCAGTTTACATTTTGAGAGATGCCATAGAGGAGGTTGGGCATGCTAATGTTGTACAGGTGATCACCGATTCAGCATGTGTGTGCAAATCAGCGGGTTTGATGGTGGAGGGTGCTTACAAACACATCTTTTGGACCCCATGTTGCATTCATGCATTGAAAAATGCATTGAAAGACATAGGGAAGCTAGATTGGGTGAAGCAAGTGGTGGAAAAAGCTAGAGAAATTCAAATGTTCACTTGCAACCACCACACCTCACTTGCTCTCTTCGGGGCATTTTCAAAGGAATTCCTCAAACTTATTGAGACAAGGTATGCCACTTCATTTTGTTTCAATTTCAAATTTTGAAACTTCAAACATTTGTATTCCAAATTTGAATTTCCAAGTACATTGAGCCTTATATTGCTTTTTCCTTTTAAGGATAATCCATCAAACAAAAGATCCTTGATGATGATTGGTGGTCTAATGTGAGGTAAGACATTGTTGATTTTATTATTAAATTGTTCAATTTATTAAAAATTAAATATTAGATTGCTGATTTTCATATTAAATTTTTTATTTTATTATTTTAATTTTATTGTCCAATGTTCCAACTTTCGAAGTTTCTAACATGTCAATTAACTTGTCAATTAATTCTTTTGAACTTTTTGTTTGTATTTTACATATATATTTGCTCTTTCATCTCACCTATTGTAGAAGTCATTAGATATACTGATACAGACTCTCCTAGTCTTGGGGAGATATATGAGACATTTGACAGTATGCTTGGGAAGATAAAGCAAACAATTTTAGCTAGGGATCCTACTTTGAGTTTATATGAGCAACATATTAGGCCCATTGTGACGCAGAAGTGGAACACAATGAACACCCTGCTTCATATGGCTGCCTTTGTTGTAAATCCCAAATGGTATGCACCAAGGGATGGTAGGGTACCTCCATGTGATGACCTGAAGATTTTAGATGGATTCATGTAATGTCCCCATTTTGGCCATACGCTCTTCTTTTGGATTTAGCCTATTTCCGAAAATCCATAGGCTAAGCTGAAGTAGAAAACTAGGGTTTCCTCTTTCAGATACTTCTCAGTTGGCATTCAGAGGATGTTGTGCAGACTTATTATTTATAGCAGTTTGCTATTTTTAGCAAGTCTATCTTTTGGCAGTATCTATCTAGCAGCAATTCAATCCTTTGCAGTTCAGTGTTCAATTTGGCTTTCTGATGGTTTTGAAGTTAACTTACTATTTTTGGCATTTGCTATTTTTAGTAAGTTCATTTTTGGCAGAAGCATCATCATCAACTTGGTTCAGTTTGGCATTTGTCAATTTGCTATTTTTAGCAATTCATCAGTTGCAACTTGGGCATTGTATTTGGTTATCTCCTTGGACTGAGTTTCAGACTTAGTCAATTTTCATGTCTTGAAGTTGTACCCCACGCCTAGGCTTGATGACTTCAAGTTGTTTTAAAGAAGGGGACATAAAGGGGTCAAGTGACATTTAATTATTTTGTCAATGCTTTATTGTTGCAGAAGCTATGAAATGGATGCCTAGGGAAGTTGAATGATATTTTATTATTTCAAAAAAAGTAAAAGGCAAAAAGGTGGCGTCCCTTTTGGGAGTTGAAGTGATTCAACTTCTTGGAATTTGAAGAGTTCTTGTTGCTTCATTTGCCAACTAAAGCTTATATATTGCTGCTGTTTGAAGAGCTGATTATCCAATGTTTATGCTAATGTTATGCTGTCAAAGTGACAACTTGTTTAATACTTTGAGGGATGCTTACCTCCTAGTTCCAATCCAATTTCGTGTTTGAAAGACAACACCTAGTTGGTCTTATTGCTGCTTCTCAAAATCCAGACTAGCGGATTGAGCTCAATAGTTGGGAATTTTGATGAAATTTCAGTTTTGAAGTTGCTGTCTGATCCACGGCTAAGAGTTGGTTTTTACGCCACAGCTTTTGGAGTGAATTTAATTTGCTTGTGGGTACTTTTCCAATCCATTCCTACACCCAAGGCGACCATCTTTGGAGAGTTTCAGATTTTAGTTTTGAGTTTATGATTTTTACTTGTCAAAATCGCCCTTGCTCAAGGCCGTACCATTTTGGAACATTGGGAATTGTGCTAAGAAAATAATAATCATCATTTACTGCTGTTTCTTCATCATGGAATAGGCGCCTATCTTCCAGGAGATCCTTGCAACTGATTTCAAGTCATTTGGAGGTAATTTGACCAAGTTATGAGCATTTTATGGTGTTTACAGTTTGCTGATCAAAATTTCCAGAACTCAGATTTTTATATCAGATTGCATTAATTTTCAGTTTGGCCTTTAATTTATCATTGGGAAGTCAAAGAACATTGATAGAATACATTCTTCTCTTCTTGGCTTTATTTCCTATCATTGTAATACTTGTATTTGCAGACTCTTGAATTGTAAGGTTGAGATTTAGTAGTACTAATCCAACCAATGTCATTGCTGCAAATTACTTGTTTAAATTCTAATTAATTACCCCTGGACGGTTTACCGCCAGTGCGGAGAAAGAATTGGTTATATCATTGTACCCACTTTCAAGTGGAGAATCCCCACTCTTAAAGTGGATGCTACGCACTTGTGATGAGATTAGATAGATGTATCTTCAAGCTGGCTAGTTATCCGCCTAATTATTTCAGTTTTTAATTAATAACTCCGTCATATGTTAGCATCTCACCCTCAGTGGGATCTTGAGTGCACATTCTTGATGTTGAGTTTGTTTCATTTCAAGTTATTGTTTTTAGTTTCTCCACCATATGACAACACCTCTCCTTCCTTGGGATTGAGTGTGCATTCTTGGCGTTGAGATCTTTCATACTTGGATTTCAATTGTGGATGTTGTGTAAATCTATCGAAAAAATTGGTTAGCATATTTCAGTGGTATCAAAGCAGAAGATCCTGCCATCCTATGGATCAGTGCTTCATGTTTAGGCAGATGAGTGAAAGACTTCTCCAATACTACATCGAAAGTCAGAGCAGATTCTAGTTCAGCTCATTGTGGTATCTAGAAGTTGGCAGTTAGGCATGGCTAATGAAGAAGAGATGAAGTTGGCAGAGACTCTCTTTATGGCTGGAAAGAGACTTGGCAATGAATTTCAGTCAAGAGAAAATGAAGAGAACATTCTTCATTTGTTAGAACAATGTTTGAGACAAGTGAAGCCATCACCTTCAGAGAAAATGGAGTTGGCACTAGCTCCTGCAGTGAATTCTTTGAATCAGCCCTATTGGTTGGGGCATCCTGATGAAGAAACCAAGCTGCTGATTTCTTCTTGTTTCATGGAGATAATAAGAATTGTAAATCCCCATTTGCCCTATGATGTTGAAACCATGAAGATCATATTAAATATGATAGTGGAGAGTTTTCAAGATTTGGATGAAACTGGAAGTAGTTTGTTTCCAAGAAGAGTTGCTATATTGAAGATATTTTCTGAACTCAAAACAAGTATGTTGCTGGTTGAATTAGGTATGCAAGATCGAATATATTATTTGATCCATTACCTCTTCATTTCAACTTGGAGTGAACAGGAAGAAGTTGTAGTGGCAGCAATGAGAAGCATTTTAGTTTTGACTATCAATGAGATGGATGACATTCCAAAATCCGTCCTAACTTTTCTGTTAAACATTCATGAACAAGAAGGAAAGAATTCCTCTACTGCTGGTTTGTTGATCGGAGATTTGTTCATTCAGTGTGAGAAAATTGAAGCCACACTTGAAGAAGACATAGCAGAAAAATGAGGTAGTTATTAGTGCAAAGGATGGGAATAAAATGTTGTTTCTCAATGATTCTAAGGCGGTTTCTCAAGAAGTGCCTATTGATATGCAGCTGTTCGCACATGTTGAGGGTGAGTGCAAGGAGGCAACATCAATTTTGAATACATATAAAGAATTTATGACAAGTGACCAAGAAGATTTCTTTGGTATGTATGTGGATGCTAATGATAAAATCAGCAACACATCTATTCATGATGGGTTTGTTGAAGATAAAAATGATAAATTAATCAAAGCAGCTAGCTTTGCTGACTCTTATTTCCAGTATGATGATGGTGACAAAGGCGGTATTGAGCTTGATCATCAAACTAAGCTCTTGGAGGAAGCTACTGATGAAGATTTCAGTTTGAATGGAATGAGGAGTGACTCATTCAATAAGTCAACAATCCAAGAGGAGCATGCAGATCTTTTTCCTATTGGTCATTACAATCAACCCTTTTGCATTTGAGATCCTGGTGAGATGGCACCAAGGTATATTAAAGAACTTGAGTGGGATAAATTTCCCTTTGATCCTGATAAAGTTCAAAATCCATTTTGTATTGCAAGCTACAAAGTCATTGGAGAAGATGTTGTCTTTGATGAAGAAGCTTGCTTGGAAAAGCTCCATAAAGATTCCTTCGAGGTGGTTGCAGCCACTAAAGCAGAGTATGTTGCTACCAAGACTTTAAGAGCATCAATCAATAATGATTCGTTGCTTGAAGATATTGTTGACAAGCCTTCTATTCAAGAATTATGCAGTGAAAAAAGAAGGGAGGAAGCTGATTTTGAAAATCATGACAATGAAAACAAATCAGAAAAATTGATGTTTGATGAGCATAGTCTCTTTGCTAACACAAAGATTCTTGAGAACAGGGGAGGGTGAATGGAGTAAAATAAATCAAACTTTCATACGAGATCTTTTCAAACTTATTACAATCAACTTTTACAACCTTCTAAACGTACTTAAACTCTTATCAACATCAACCTTTGATATGAATCAATTTACACAAGTTGACACAAATTTATTGAAAACTTTAAATGACTTTTACAAGTGGAAGTAGGCACCAACCTACTCGATTTACAAAGAAGATGATTTAGTAGGCTGCAACCTACAAGGGACACCCAAACCCCTTGATTATTTAGTAGGCACCAACCTACAAGGAGCACCAGCCCCTAATGCAAGGCACCAACCTTGACTTGATGGTTGCAAGATGATGCCTTCAATCTGACCTGCACTATCCCAATCCTCTAATCTGCCTTTGGTGATGAATGATCTCACACTTAGCCCACACAAGGAGATGGGACTTCAAATTTTGACAACTCAATTACACAACCACACACACTTTCTTTCAAATCTGTACCTTTATATCTTCTTGCCTCTTATGAAGAGAGGCATCACTTCATAATGGATGCATTGCTTTCCAAAGAACACGTCCTTCTCAACAACATACCCCCTTTTTATTGCTGCCTCCAAATAGATCGAATCTTTTAAAAACTAAATTTAATCTTTTTTGTTTGTCTTAAAAAGTCGCACTATTTGGACTCTTCATAAATCTGATTTTGTCTTAACAAAAGAAATCAGACTTCTTCAGCATTTAAATGCATCTCATCAAAGTGTTATGTCTCTTCATTTTTGATTAATCTAACTTCTATTGTTTGCCTCAAGAAAATTAATCGCACCATTATAGATGGAGGCATCTATTCAAAAGTCATATCTTTCTTTTTTTCTTAAGGTATCGCTCCTCTTCGAATTTGACTTTTTCCGTACCTCTTCAAAATGCTCGCACCATTTTAATGATAAGGTGCATCTCTTAAACTCGTATTGCTTAATATATCTTGTTTAATCTGAAATCATAGTTTGTCAAAAGCAAATCGCATCATTTTGAAATCATATCACTTCATTTCATGAGATCGTTGAATCTTCATTGTTAATTATTGTCTTCTTAATTAATTGCTGCGCCTTAACTCACAAAGCCACGATTCCTTCGTTTGTTTATTTTAGATATTTAGATTCCTTCAATCACGACGGCACCAATCATCGAAGAACTTTAGTATCATCACTCCCTGATTCTTCTATAGCGGTGACAGCCAAATAATCTTTCGTCTCTTTCAAGGTCATCAATAGTGCATATATTGTCTTTATCATTATCGGTTCCCTCGTATGAAATTTACTGTGCCTTTACATATGTGACACTTGTTTGTACTCATAGAACATAGCTCTTGTCTTACGATTATTTGAACTCCCGACAATAATAAGATTGGTGATCATATCACCAAAGACACTTATTAATTTCAAACTCATATAATGGTTGAGTCTCTTATTATCTTTGTCTATCGAATACATTATATTCCCTTTATCGTCCCTGATTTCTTCTTTCAATGGTTGAGTCTCTTAGTGGCTTTTAATTCATTTTTTATTATTGACCTTTTCACCTTTTCAAATCGATACACCTGATGTTCTTCATATCTTGGCTGAGTTCATATCTGCACGATCTGTATCTTTTGATATCAATGACAATCTCAGATAATGAAATTCCTTCTTGACAACACATTGACATCAATGACAACATTTCCAACAATTTCCCCCTTTTTCATTGATGGCAACATATTCTTCCTTATCACATCTAACTCTCCCCTATTCTACTTCTCTCCCCCTTTGACATCAATGGCAAAGGGTCTTCCAACAATGGCTTGCTTTTCTGTTCCATGGAGCTACAAGATACTGTGTATAGCTCCCCCTGAATGTATTGCCTTCTAAATAATTTTCTTCCTCATGGAAGCTTCTTCATTTTGACATCAATACAATTTCCAACAATTGAAGCCAATAGAAAATTTCTCATCATCTTCATTAGATATCAACCCATAAGTAGTTTTCTCTTCAACATTTTGAGGCACTTCATTTTAAATCATTTCTTCCAAAGGGCTGAAAGACAATGTTCAACTTAGCTCCCCCTAAATTCATGCTTCCTCTTAGAAAATTCATATTGAATTTTCATTGGATTCTTCATTTGTATCTATCTTCTTTTTCCAAACTTTTGTAAACTTTCTCTCCTTTTCAATGGTGTTCTTCTTCATATCTTGCAAAGGTGTTTCCATAAAATCACATCTACAAAAACGTGCTATGTGTCCAAAATTGTTACACTTGAAACACATAATTTTATGATCAAAGAAATTATAATTTCTCCTAGTGAAGCTTGAACCTTTTCTTGCTTGAAATCTGCAGTTTATTGCTTTGTGTCCAAAGTAGTTGCATGAATAGCAATATCCATGGAAAGAGTAAAACTGCCCACCGTTAAATTTTCTTTCATTTTCCTTAAAACTTGTGACATTCTCATCACACTTTGTACATTTCTCCTTTGGCTTATTCAATTCATTTTTCAGCATGACAACTTCTTGTTCTAACTCATCACAATCTCTCTCTTTTGCACTTAACTTGTCCTTTAATTCACTTTCAGCTTGTTCAACTTCTACAAGTTGAATCTTCAAATCTTCAATGATTTTGTTCAATTCCTCCAAGCTTTTTGTTAACTCCTTGGTCTTTATTTTATGCTTGGTTGCCTTCTTCTTCAACTTTTCATTTTTCATGTATGCATAATGAAGTTCTTCCTCTAGATCTGTTTCTTCTTCTTCTTCATTGCATTCTTGATCAATTTCTTCTTCTTCATCACATTCTTGATCAGCACCTTCATATTCAGCCATGAACAATATTTCTTCTTCACCATTGCTGGAGCATCCTTCACTATGTTCTTCAGAAGTGCTGCTATCTTTCTTTGAATAGAAACTCTTTTTGTGTTTTTGAGATCTCCTTTTTGACTTGTACTTAAAAATTTTCTTCCCCTTTTTCTTTGTGTATATCTCTTCTTCATCTTTGCTTGTGTCACTTGAGTTGCTATCACTTTGAGGACAATTAGAAGCATAATGTCCAACCTCTCCACAATTGAAACATTTAAAAGGATATTTCCCTTTGTACTTTCCTTTTCCCTTTTTAAGCTTTCTCAAGAAATGGGCCTCTACTTCATTATCACTTGACTTCTTATTTGATGTATCATGTTTAGTTTTTCCCTTATTAGATGCTTTGAAAGAAATTTCATTTTGTGGTGTCTTCCCCTCAATCCTCATTTCATAGGCAGCAAGAATCCCATGTAATTCATCTTTTGTTAGCTGATCCAAGTTTGTTAATTCCTCCAATGCTGCAACCTTGGCTTCAAACTTTGTAGAAAGAGATCTTAGAATTTTGTCAATAATGAAGTCATCCTTGATCTCTTCACCAAGTCCCCTCATGATATTCACTGTTTCATCAACACGAAGAAAATATGAAGCAATATCTTCATCATCCTCCATTTTGAGAGTCTCCAACTTTCTTCTATGAGTTTGCAACTTTGCCTTCTTAACTTTTGCATCTCCTTCATAAATGTTTTGAAGTTTGTCCCAAATCTCTTTTGCTGATTTGCATCTCATGACTTTTGTAAACTCAGAATCTGTTAGGCTGCAAAGAAGAGCATGCTTAGCTTTTGCATTGTTTTCACTTCTCTTTTTCCCTGCTTGATCCGTTGGAGGGGTAGCTGGAGGTGAATACCCATCAACAACAGATTGCCACACATCAAACCCAAGTGCATTCAAGTATGCTTCCATCTTGATATTCCAAAATGCATAATTAGTCCCATCAAAGATGGGTGCTTTCACTGTATTGTTATGATCTGCCATGTGTGCTCTTAAGGATCTCCTTCAAGCAGTTAGGCTTTCAAGAAGGACCTTGCTCTGATACCAATTGAAGAGCACAAAGATTTTGAGAGGAGGGGGGTGAATCATAAATCAATCAAACTTTCAATCTTTCAACTTATACAATCAAGCTTTTACAACCTTCTAAACAACTTAAACTCTTATCAACATCAACCTTTGATATGAATCAATTTACACAAGTTGACACAAATTTATTGAAAACTTTAAATGACTTTTACAAGTGGAAGTAGGCACCAACCTACTTGTTTTACAAAGAAGATGATTTAGTAGGCTGCAACCTACAAGGGACACCCAAACCTCTTAATTATTTAGTAGGCACCAACCTACAAGGAGCACCAGCCCCTAATGCAAGGCACCAACCTTGACTTGATGGTTGCAAGATGATGCCTTCAATCTGACCTGCACTATCCCAATTCTCCAATCTGCCTTGGTGATGAATGATCTCACACTTAGCCCACACAAGAAGATGGGGCTTCAGATTTAGACAACTCACTTACACAACCACACAAACTTTCTTTCCAATCTGTACCTTTATATCTTCTTGCCTCTTATGAAGAGAGGCATCACTTCATAATGGATGCATTGCTTTCCAAAGGACGCATCCTTCTCAACAACATACCCCCTTTTTATTGCTGCCTCCAAACAGATCGAATCTTTTAAAAACTAAATTTAATCTTTTTTGTTTGTCTTGAAAAGTCGCACTATTGGACTCTTCATAAATCTGATTTTGTCTTAACAAAAGAAATCAGACTTCTTCAGCAATTAAATGCATCTCATCAAAGTGTTATGTCTCTTTATTTTTGATTAATCTAACTTCTATTGTTTGCCTTAAGAAAATTAATCGCACCATTATAGAAGGAGGCATCTATTCAAAAGTCGTATCTTTCTTTTTTCTTAAGGTATTGCTCCTCTTCGAATTTGACTTTTTCCGTACCTCTTCAAAATGCTCGCACCATTTTAATGATACGGTGCATCTCTTAAACTCGTATTGCTTAATATATCTTGTTTAATCTGAAATCGTAGTTTGTCAAAAGCAAATCGCATCATTCTGAAATCATATCACTTCATTTCATGAGATCGTTGAATCTTCATTGTTAATTATTGTCTTCTTAATTAATTGCTGCGCCTTAACTCACAAAGCCACGATTCCTTCGTTTGTTTATTTTAGATATTTAGATTCCTTCAATCACGACGGCACCAATCATCGAAGAACTTTAGTATCATCACTCCCTGATTCTTCTATAGCGGTGACAGCCAAATAATCTTTCGTCTCTTTCAAGGTCATCAATAGTGCATATATTGTCTTTATCATTATCGGTTCCCTCGTATGAAATTTACTGTGCCTTTACATATGTGACACTTGTTTGTACTCATAGAACATAGCTCTTGTCTTACGATTATTTGAACTCCCGACAATAATAAGATTGGTGATCATATCACCAAAGACACTTATTAATTTCAAACTCACATAATGGTTGAGTCTCTTATTATCTTTGTCTATCGAATACATTATATTCCCTTTATCGTCCCTGATTGCTTCTTTCAATGGTTGAGTCTCTTAGTGGCTTTTTAATTGTTTTATTGGTAACATACTCGTCGATACACGTGTTCTTCACATCTTGGCTGAGTTCATATCTACTGCGCAAGTCGTATCTTTTGATATCAATGACGAATGGAATGGCCGTTCCTTCTTGACATCACGGTGACGTAAATGACATTTTCCAACAATGATGCCTACCAAGAGAAGGAGAAAGAGGTTGATAGTCTTTGCCTTGATCTAACCTTAGCTCATCACTCTTCTTACAAAACAGAAAATCAATCATCTATGGCAGCCACACTTATGGAACAAGAAGCTAATACAAGGCTAATGGAGATCAAACAAATAGTTGAAGGAATAAATGAACTCCATAATGTTGAAACAATGCATAATGCCAAAGAGATTCAATATGTTGATAGTGATTGGAAGGTAAATCAAGAGTGTGAACTCTTGAGTTGGGAAGAGAATTTGCCTCAAGAAGGGATAGCTTGCAGCCATGGGCTAGATGTGATGACTGGTAATGTGTGTGATATTCATCACACTACATTCTATGGATCAACAACTAATGATGGGCATCTTCAAGTTGAAGAAAATGTGCATGAATTTTATGAAGACACCAACGAAAAGGATGAAGGAAATATTGTTTCTATGATTGTGTACAACAATCCACCATCTTCACATGATTTGTTAAATTATGAGTTGATTGACAATTTCTATGTGGATGGCATTGGTAAGAAGTTTTATGTTTTTGACATGCATAATTTTATAGTCAAGCATAAGATAATGTTGGTGGATCCATTCTATATGTCAAGCAACACTCTCTTGGGATGGATAGTAAATGAGAATTTAATGGTGTTCAAACTTGAACTGGCTGGTTTTCACTCAGCATTAACCAATGGAAGAGTACCACCTATCTTAAAATGGTTGATGAGGTCAGGTCTTGGAGAGATGCATCAAATTGTGGGAGAACTTTCAGACTTGCCCCTCTGGTTTCTAGATTGTGCATTGTTGATGAGTGATTATTCTAAAATGCTGGTCATGAAAGGTTCAAACTTTGCATTGATGGTTGCAGCTGATTACATGGGTTTGTGTGCTCGAGACTTTCACTATGGCTCTTGGAGATATGTTGGGAATTCTTCCCAATGTGTTGGAGATTATTTGCGGTTGGGAATTCATGCTTGGAATTCTCAACATGGCTTGATGGAGATTGTTGCAAGTAGAAAAAAGGATCTTTGAAGAGATAAGGATTCAATTCTCAGAATCTTTGATGCTGCGCCCATCTTTACCAATCATTTGATGATTCCTTTGGTTCATCTATTGGTGGATTGGAGAGATACTTCGAACAAAAGATGGCTTAATGATGGGTTGGAGTCTCTTGAGGGGATGTTTCTAGCCTTGGGCAGGAACAGTTGTGATATTATGGACGCTGATTTCCAGTGTCAGAATAGTTGTTCTACTCTTTGTATGCTGATTTTCCTAAAATCAGACTTTAATTGGTTTACTTCAGATGTCATGGGCAGCTGGTATACTTATTTTTTCTCTTCACAATCTCTTATCAATGATGGTTTTTGGTCCCAAAGGTGGGAAATGATGTTTCATAGTGATTTGGATCAGTTTTGGATGGTGTTCAAATTATTTTTCAGTGATCATCTTTGTTCAATCTCTAGCACTAGTGTTAGGGGCAGTGAACCTTTGCTTGATTTGGTTCAATTTTTTGAGACTATGGGGGAGAGATTGGTGGAAATTTTTAGAAATTTTCTTGAATATGTCAGCATTATTCAAAGGGGGTATTATACATCCTTGTGGAGTTTTGAGGATGCAGCTGCTATGACTTTGCAAAGAGTTGTTTTTTCCTTTGCAATTAGCTATGATGGACACACACTTGCTGTTGTGACTCGGTTTGTTACTTTGAGGAGTTATGTTGATGAGAATATTTTTGAGTTGCTTAAATTATTCTTCATTGTTCTCAGAATGGTGATTGACATTGACATTATAGATGGTAATTCCTCAGAGTTTATTGATCATGAGACGTTGCTAGATTTTGATTCAATTCCTTCCATGTTGTTCGACTTGAATTTCAGGCATGTTATCACTTTGAGGTTGTAGGGATGGTTAGTGCAGTTATGGTGCAATGATTTCATTTGTATGATCAGAGTAGAGCAGCATCAGCATGGTGGGGTTTTTCAGAGATGGACATGGGACCCCGGGATCCTATATGTTTGGTGGGATCAGTTTGGAGTGTTGTGGCATTGCTTGAGGACAAGCAATTTTGGGAAGGGTGGACTGTAATGTCCCCATTTTGGCCATACGCTCTTCTTTGACTGATAGCCTATTTCCGGAAATCCGTGGGGCTAAAGGCTGAAGTAGAAACTAGGGTTTCCTCTTCGAGATCGCTCAATTGGCGTTGAGGATGTTGTCACGGACTTACTATTTATAGCGATTTGCTATTGCAGCAAGTCTATCTTTTTGGCAATATCTATCTAGCAACAATTTAATCCTTTGCCGATTCGGTGTTAGGTTTGGCTTTACGATGGTTTGAAGTTAACTTACTATTTTTGGCATTTGCTATTTTTAGTAAAGTTCATTTTTAGCGAAACATCATCATCAACTTAGTTCGGTTTGGCATTTGTCAGTTTGCTATTTTTAGCAATTCATTAGTTGCAGCTTGGACATTGTATTTGGTTATCTCCTTGGACTGAGTTTCAAACTTAGTCAATTTTCATGTCTTGAAGTTGTACCCCATGCCTAGGCTTGATGACTTCAAGTTGTTTTAAAGAAAGGGACATAAAGGGGTCAAGTGAGCATTTAATTATTTAATAAATGCTTTATTGTTTAAATATAGGAAATGTGGATGCACAAAGGGAAGTTGAATGATGTTTTAATATTTTAAAAGTGAAATGGCAGAGTAAGGCGTCCTTTTGGAAGTTGAAGTGATTCAACTTCTTGGAATTGAAAGAGTCTTTCTTGTTGCTTCATTTGCCATTTGAAACACTTATATTTGTGCTTTGTTGCGAGCTGAAATTATCCAATGTTTTATGCTAATGTTTATCTTTGTCGAAGAGGCGTGGCGACATGCGAGGGATGCTTTCGAGGATGCTACCTCCTAGCCATTAACCAATTTCGTGTTTGAAATACAACACCTAGTTGGTCATTTTCTGCTTCTCAAATCAGACTAGCAGATTGAGCTCAATAGTTGAAGATTTTGATGAAATTTTCAGTTTTGAAGTTGCTGATACAGTCACAGCTGAAAGTGGTTTTTGCATACAGCTTTTGGAGTGAATTTAATTTGCTTGTGGGTACTTTTCCAATCCATTCCTATACCCAAAGTGACCATCTTTGGAGAGTTTCAGATTTTAGTTTTGAGTTTATGATTTTTACTTGTCAAAATTGCCCTTGATCAAGGCCATACCATTCTGGAACATTGGGAATTGTGCTAAGAAAATAATACTCATCATTTGCTGCTGTTTCTTCATCATGGAATGGGCGCCTATCTTCCAGGAGATCATTGCAACTGATTTCACGTCATTTGGAGGTAATTTGACCAAGTTATGAGCATTTTATGGTGTTTACAGTTTGCTGATCAGAATTTCCAGAACTCAGATTTTTATATCAGATTGCATTAGTTTTCAGTTTGGCCTTTAATTTATCATTGGGAAGTCAAAGAACATTGATAGAATACATTCTTCTCTTCTTGGCTTTATTTCCTATCATTGTAATACTTGTATTTGCAGACTCTTGAATTGTAAGGTTGAGATTTAGTAGTACTAATCCAACCAATGTCATTGCTGCAAATTACTTGTTTAATTTCATATTAATTACCCCTGGATGGTTTACCGCCAGTGTGGAAGAACGAACATTTTATATATCTTTGTACCCACTCTCAAGTGGTGAATCCCCACTCTTAAGTGGATGCTCGCCGCAGCGGATGAATTAGATAGATGTATCTTCATGGCTAGTTATCCGCCTAATTATTTCAGTTCAATTAATAACTTTGTCATATGTTAGCACCTCACCCTTGAGTGGGATCTTGAGTGCACATTCTTGGCGGATTGAGTTTGTTTCATTCAAGTTATTGTTTAGTTTCTCCTCCATATGACAACACCTCTCCTTCCTTGGGATTGAGTGTGCATTCTTGGCGTTGAGATCTTTCATACTTGGATTTCAATTGTGGAGCTAACACTAATCAAGTTGGCTAGTGCTAGTTTATGTTGTGTAAATCTATCGAAAAAATTGGTTAGCATATTTCATCACATGGGCCATTGATAATATGTATTTAGAGGAGAAAGTTTCAATACTTCGTACACAATTCCTTGACTTCGCAAATCTTCATGGTCCAACATTGAGTAAACCACAGGTGAGGTTGGATAGAGCTATATTAGCTCAAACTGACCCTATTGGATGGTGGACATGGCATGGGAGGGATACATAACAATTGAAGACACTTGCCACTCGCCTCCTTGCACAGGTTGCCAGTTCCTCTGATGCATAGAGGAATTGGTCCACATATAGCTTTATCCACTTCGTCAAGAAGAATAGACTTACCTCTAGACGAGCAGAGAGGCTAGTGGCCGTGCATAGTGCTCTTCGGCTTCAAGATCGTTAGACTCCAGGGTATCAAAAGACTCCATCTTTATGGTGGGATATTGATCCCAAAGATGTGGCCCAGGTTGATTAGGAGACACTAGAGGGATTGGTTGGGATTCCATTGGCTGAGGTGGACCATCACAGTGGCAGTGACTCAAAGGACTCTGATTTTGATGCAGTTATGGGAGATGCAGATTAGGGGCAGCAATCCACTTTGTTTTTTTGTATTTTGATTTTCATATCATAATGTAAAAGTATATGGCAGCAATGCAGCCTTTGGACATTTTGTTATATTTTTATAAATTGTAACTTGTAAGTTGTATGTTATTTTTTAATATCACAATTCACATGCATATTGACAATGAAATTTTTAATGCATATTGAGTATTGACAATGAATTTTGAACACAAATGTTATAAGTTAAGGTTCTATAATGTATATTATGCATGCTTTATCCATGTTTTCATATGAATATTTAAAATTTCCCATTATATTTTAAATTTTCCCTATATTTTATATAGCCATCCCCAAATTTGGCTTGAAAAATAGACTTGGGGACCCATCCTGCCATCCCCTATCGTCCCCATCCCAGAAACTCAAGGTAACACTGCTTATTTCTGAACACCCACTTAGTGCCAATAACATTTTTGTCCTTGGGTTTTGAGACAAGTTCCCAAGTATCATTCTTCTCAATCTAGTTCAACTCTTCATCCATAGCTTCTATCCAATTCTTATCTTCACTTGCTTCTTTGAAGTTCTTAGGTTCAATCTTAGATAGCAAGGCAATATTTCTATCTTCCGGAACTCTTACCACTCTTCTTGGTGTTCTGACCCCATCATCTCCTATAATTAAATCATCTAGATGGTTCCTCTGAACAAACTTAGATGGTGTCTTTGTTGGTGCCTTGGTGTTCCTTTGTTCAACTATTTCATCTTCACTTTTCTCTACAACTTCCTTGTATCTTTCTTCATAAGGATGGTTATCTTCTTGTGGTTCATCTTGATAGTTTTTCTCCTCAATTATCTTCACATTTGTGCTTTCAACCATTTTATGCAATCTCTTATTGAATGTAATGTCCCATTTTTTACAACATGGAGAAAACATAATACTATTTTAATTACTTAATATTTTCCTCCAAATGTTAATTCAAAAGGAAATATTATTAATTAAATAATATTATATTTAAATGACTTATTAAATGCAAATTCAAAACTAAGTCACAATTGGAAATTAAGAGAAAAGAAATTTGAAGAGTTAGCAGAAAGCCAAGGGTCAAGGCAAAGGTTATAAAAGAATATTATGGAGCAAATTGAAGAGGTTGGATTAAATTTTGGGAAATTGGTTTTTGGTTGGTTGAATGAGGTTCACCACAGGACTTTGTGGAGACGGAAACCTCCATAAAGGATATCATCTTCAAGGTTGAGAGACACTCCCTGGGTGATTTACTTTAGAAATCATACAGGTTTCTCGCTTAGTCAAAAAAAAATGGTTGTTTAATGAAATTTTGTACAGTCTTTTTAAAACAAAATTCAATGTTTTAGTCTAGTTTGAAGTTTGAGAAATTCAAGCTATGTCTAGGTTTGAGAATTGCAGAATTTTCTTTAGTAATGGGAAATTGTTAAATTGAATCTATTAAAAACTGGACATCATAATTCTTATAACGTTGTTGTTGAAGAAAAGTTTCGATAAAGGAGATTTAATCCAATATGTGATTTTCCAAAGGGAGTTGAAAGGAATATAAATAGGAAGATATGTAAATTTGAAGAATGGACCGATTAAGAAAATACAATATTTAATGTTTTGTGAAAAGTAATTTCGTGGCATGTCCCCAGCAAGATTCCAACGCAGCTTGAAGATTTTTGAATGAGTCACCAAACTCTCAGGTATTTCGTTGTTTATATAAACTATCTCTTATCATTTAATACCGAAACTGCTATAAAGGAGTCGAGCAATTCAAACAAAAACCCGTATCAAGCAAGAAAGGCTTGCTCTTTTGGTTTAACATCAGAAAACATTGACCGCCATCCTTCTTGGTGTTGAATTGCATCGCATGCCCATGGGACGATATCTTTAATATGCCATTCTTGATGAATCAATAGCATAAGAAACAAGCATAAGGATGATTTAACATTGTTGCGGGTGCTTAGGAGATTAGTTGGATGAAATTATAAAGTATTTGCAAGGGTTTTGGGAGGAGTCATTTCGTAATCTTTGAGCTACCTGAACAACAATTTGAAAGAGCCATTCGAATCACTGGGTCTTTAATCCGTCAATCTTCAAGAAAATTATCTGGGTTGAAATTTATTAATAGATGTCACATCATATGCCAAGAAATCACACGACTATCAAAGGAAAATGTATTGAGTTGCAAATTGTGAAGATTAATGTTGGTAAGGGATGAGATAATTGTATACATATCTATCA
Source organism: Sequoia sempervirens (assembly GCA_007258455.2). Classification (NCBI taxonomy): domain Eukaryota; kingdom Viridiplantae; phylum Streptophyta; class Pinopsida; order Cupressales; family Cupressaceae; genus Sequoia; species Sequoia sempervirens. The sequence continues at coordinate 23,359 of VDFB02169180.1, forward strand.
AGAGCCTGAGCTTTGTTGAACTTGTAAATTATTGGCATATGGAATCAATCATGTAATTAAAGTAAAGATCAAGAAAGCATCACATTGGTGTAACTGACACTTTCCTTCTATTGCAAGGTGGTCGGATATTCTTGGCTAGATGCTGAATTCAAGAATTCCAATGATAAAGAAGCCACAGTGAAGTCAGATTGAATGGGATTTAATTTATTGGGAATTTAGGAGTTGATAGAGGAATAATTAGAAACAAAATCCTGTGTGGTATATGAGGGACTTGTTGATGTGATTTTAAGGACTGCACCAACGAAATAAAGTTTCCAATGGCTACCCTATTCTCTCTTGATCAAAGTATTGACGCTTAAGATTGAGAGAGTTAGATCGTTCAACTCCAAGGTTCCTTCTAAGTGATTGGATAGTCTCGAGTTGGCTCGATGTGGTTTCTTCTCAACTAACATTCTCTAACTCTGAACTGCATGAGGATAATTATTTCTCCACCCCTAATCCTGAAGGGTCTTCTTATCTTGGACTCGAGCATTTCTTCCTCACCATCCACCTCTCTGAATTGAGTGCATATTAGGTTATTCCCACACTTAGCCATTTCTTGCAACTTTCCTTCTTTCATGTTTTGGGTGCAACTGAGATCTCGTGGAGGAGCTCGAAACACATAACTTTATCTCCTTTCAAGGTTATAATGTCATCTTGGATTACTTGCTTCATCACTTCAAGTTTGTTGGAAATGTTGTCATTGATGTCAAAGGAATATAAGGGGTTGATAGGTTTACGTCATTGATGTCAATGAAGTGATCTATTTGTGGAGAAATGAAGATGTAATCCTTTTAGAGTTTTGATTTGATCAATAGTCAATATTAATGTCAAATTGTCATTTACCCAAACAAACTAATTTGCAGAATGGAATTGGAAATGATCAAGAAAGCTTCAAAGATTTAATGAAGACTGTTGTTTGTTGAGTCCGTTCTACAGATTGAAGCATGCATAACGTAATAAGGTGTCAGTTTATTATCTACAGATTGAAGCACATATATTGAACATTCTACAGATTGAAGCATAGATTGAAGCACATATATCAATGTCTTTAGTGATAGAAGATGGATAAAATCGCGTTCACAAAACAAAGTTGATATCACAAATCAACGGCTCGAATGGTCATCTTTTACAGATTTAATTTGTTTGGTGATGAATACATTTCTAGATACTTGTCACTCATTTTTCAAAAGCAAGATAATACGTATCTATGTAATAACCAAATCCGCTAAACTAATACGAATACAAAAAGGAAATAAAATACGTATTATTACTACAATAACATGATACATATTAACTAAGAGGTGCGAAAATATTAACAAGAAGACACTTACGCATTAGTTAATACAAACAAAATATTCTTGAAGAAACGCGTTCCAAGCCATGCTACGTCTTTTTCTCTTGACGTGGCTGTTCAATCAAAAGGTACGTTTTTGTCTACAGGTGCGACTGCCAGAATTTAGACAAAGGACGTGTTCTTTGTGAAAGGTTTAGTCTACAGGTGCGACTGCCAGAAGATAAAAGAAAAACTTAAAGGAAGATTTAAAAATCTGAAGAGACTAATTAAATATATTACACATAAATAAAGAGGTGTGAATAATTAAGAGTTATGCTCTTTCTTCAAGAGATGCAAACTTTTGATCAAGATATATAATTGATATTCATTTCTAGTGTGTAAGGTGTGGTTGTTTTTGAAGATTAGCAGATCAGTCTAAGATTCCCATCTCCTTGTGTGGGCTTAGAGTGATATCATTTATCACATAGAGCAGATTGGAGACTTGGGTTTGTGCAGATCAGATTGAAGGCAGTCTTACATCCATCAAGACAAGG
>VDFB02169181.1:0-27235 GCA_007258455.2 Sequoia sempervirens
TAGGTCACTAAGGGTAACTTCCTTTCATCAAACTTAAGGTCTCTCTCACATCTTTCATCATCCAATCATACCCATCTAATAGTCCAAATCTATCAAAACTAATCATTCGATCAAATTGTCCAATCAATCAAATCACATCCGTTCAACCAATGCTATCCTATTGATCTTAATAATCCAATCCAATTCAAGAAAAATCCAATCTTGCCAATCCAAATCCGATCCCATCAAAATCCGATCCAATCCAATATATCCAAACAAAATCTGATCAAAATCCAAATCCCATCAAAATCAAAATCAATCCCATCACATCATCTAATCATCCTAATCTGAGTTTTAAACCGATCCTAATCTGAGCTTAACTTAAATCCTGATTTGAGCTTTAGTCCATCTTCGTCCAAAATATTTGATCCATTCTATTTATCTTTTCATCATCATGAATCCTCATCCTCCATCAATAGTAGTCAAGGGAAACCCTAATTACGTGGACGACAATAATGAAAATCTTGTCGATCAAGAAGAATATGACATAGATCCCCTTGATGCTATTGTCACTAGTAAGATTTCTCCACCCACTTTCCACAATCCAATCATCCCTTCCAGTTATCCCATCATGTCTTCATCCATGACTAATCATACTCCTTATGCCACCTTTGACAATGGATATCTAGTATCTTCTTCATCCCCATATTTGTCATGTCCTTCATCTACATCACCCTCTTATACAACATCTACATCCTCTTATCCTAATTTTCCATCCCAATACTCCTATTACAATTCCCCATCCATGTCCCCCTATTGTAATCCTCTTTCCCAATCTTCTTGTACTAATCCTACATCCACACCCTTTTACCTTAATCCTACATCCACATATCCTCATCATAATCCACCATCCCAATACCCTTATTATAATCTATCCCCCACATCCTCTTGTCCTAATCCACAATCCATGTCCCACTATCTTAATTCACCACTCCAATATCCTTACCTTAACCCTCCATCCAATCCTAGTCCTCCATCTACTCCTAGTCCTCCCTCCAATCCCATTCATCCATCTACTCCTAGTCCTCCATCCAATCCTAATCCCCCATCTACTCATAGTCCTACATTCAATCCCATTCCTCCATCTAACCCTAGTCCACCAATCCATAATCCCTCATCCATTTCTACCACCCTAGCTAAGCCAACCATATGCAAGTCTCTCATTTCAGAAGTTCTCCAAGGACTCATTACAAAGAAGCCATCCCCAACTCCACATCTTGAAGTCATGGAACCATGCTATCTAGATCCATCATCCACGGTCACTAGTGATGAGACCCTTCTCCATACCACACCTATTATTGACGTTGCCACCCCTAGTACTGCTCAAACCATTGAAACCATTGAACCTACTCAACCACTTGGGAATCCCCATTCCACTTAGGAACCACCCCAATCCATCGAAGACACCCAAATCCAATCCACTCTCCCACTCCTAGCACCAAAACCCATTCCAATGAAATCATGAACCTTTCCATCCCTCCATCTTGCCCACTTGAAGAGTCCCAACAAGACCCTACACGACACTGATCCCATGATCCCTTGTCATTCAAGCTTCCACCGCTCCATCTCCATCTCCACTGCATGAGCCTACTACCACAAATCTAGATCCTATCATGGCTCCCCTACTCCTCCTCGATGCTGCTATCCCATCATCTCCTTCTCATGGTCCCCCATCATCGCTTAAAAATGTTATCCCCTCACCACTTGCATATCCCCTTAGTTCTCTCACATTCTTCCATGGTGGCCTCCTCGCTGATGAAAAACATAGTGTATATACCACCCATCATCCTCCACCTAATAATGGACTCGCATCATGTTTTCAAAATAACACAAATCCTATCATGGATCGCATGCTCAAGAGAATGAACTATCAAGGAAAAGGTTTAGGCTTTCATGAGCAAGGTATTATAGAGCCCATCCAAGTCAAAGAACAAATCTGCATGCAAGGTCTTGGATCTATTCCCCAAGACTCACAATCTAAACATGTTGGTATAATCTCTTTACGTCCTCAACGAGCCTTTTTTGAAAGAAATGTCGGCTCTTCCCATCGCTCCACCAAATCCTATGCTGCAATCCCTCCTCCTCTATCGTATCGCCTCAAAACAACCATCCATATCCCTCCTTCATCTGCTCCATCCATCTTGGGTCCTTACATCCCTCCATCCACCATATCCCATCCTTCATCTACTCCATCCATCTTGGGTTCTTATGTCCCTCCACCCACTCCATTTACTTTGGGTTCGTCTATCCGAAAATCACCTCCTCCATCTCATCCTTTTATCCATCCAATTCCTATCCATGTCATCTATCATAAACATCCTAATCAGGATCAACAAAGGCACATACCTAAGCATCCTCCATCTACACATAATCCCCATACTCCTACCTCCATCAGTCCACATCATCCATCACCTCACACCCATCCCATTGCTACTAAAAGCACTTTGGTTGTTAAAGATAAAATACATAAATCCAAGCATCCACATGAATCTACAGCTCCCCATGTCCCCTCCAAAAGACATGGTGAAGAAAAGAAAAATCTAAATATACATCAAATCTATAGGCCACAAAGGTCCACCAAAGCAAAGATCAAAACCATGTGGATCCCAAAGAAAAAAGATGCAATGCTATCACATGAAAAATATGTAAGAACATCCAAAGTCACTAATCCAAAAGCTAATCATACACCCCTTTCATCTCCTAAGTCTGTTTTGGGTCCCTATGTCCCGAAATTCACCATTCCATCTCCTCCATTATCCCCACATTCTCCATCCCTTAATCCTATTATTTTTTCATATCCACCACCACATGTGCCAATGTTGTTCTTGAACACATCTCCCCATCACATATCCACCCCATCATTCTCTCTATACCCTTTCCAGCATCCCATCCATTATCCCATGTATCAACCCCATCAAATCCCTCTAATTCATCCTCATGCATAATCCATTTATCCTAATAAGGTTGTACCAACATCCAACAGTCAGTTCAAACATGGGCTCTTAACACCTTGATCCTTATCACATGTCTTCTAAATCTGCTTATCCACTTCCTTATCCTTATCCATCTCCTTCTGCATGACATCCAAAAAGTCAAAAATCCAAAAAAGTAAAAAAAAAAATAGTAAAGAGAAATAATCCATCCAATGGTGAAACTTTTGGCAAACAAGCACCTTGCATAAATACCATGATGAAAACTCAGTAAACAGCGCTGCGCGAATCCCCATCTCCGCACTTGTGGCAACTTCCGACATGGCCCCTCCATCCGCTATGCTTCCAGCTATGCACCCGTCTTTCCCGTATTTTGTCCTTCATAAATCCCCACATCCCACCTATCTTCCGCATCCTACCATCATATCCTATTTATCTCCCATTCCCTCCATCCTTCTTGTGATCTTGATCAAAATAGGGGCACCTATCTATGCATGCTTTGGACACCTATTGGTATACATTCCCTTCATCCATGCTCTATCATATTCCTTAGTCACCCATCCTATCCTCATCTAGTTATCTCCCTTATCTTCCCATCCACTTGTCTTTTATCCCTCATGCCTCCTCATATATGACATATCTAGAGTGGGGGCATCTGCTTCCTTTGTGACATAATCCTTGGAGACATCATCTATCCTAGCATCCCTTTCATCTCCCAATCCTTCCGTCCTATCCATCTCCTCACAACACATCCCTTCCATCTCCCCATCTTTATCTTTGTATCCATCTATCCTAGCATCCCTTCACTCCCAACTTTATATTCCTATCCATCCAAAACCTCTCATCCCTATCCCTATTCTATCCATTCTTCATCTTTTATCCTCATCCCATCTCACAATTCTGTTACCGGGTATCCGCTATAGGCCTCTATGCAACCCAATGCCATTTATCTCATCGCTTCATCACCCCGCTTTGCACATCTTTCCAATCCCCTATCACTTTTCATCACTCATCTATCTATCATATCATCCTCCCAAGTCATTTTAATGCTTTGGATAACTATCCCATCCCTGAGCTTTAAATGTGATCGTCATCATCCTATCCAATCCAATAGGTCTATCCTATCTTGTCGTATCGGTCCCATCTTTTTATCCACTTATCCTATCATCTTATCATCCTTTATCCATTGTTTGTCTTTGGTCTTGTCGAACTACGTTGCCCCTGCACTTTCACGTAAGCAATGTCGATCATTTGATCCGCCCCCGGGGTTCCATCATCGATCTTCATTGTCCACTCTGCTCCTCTATCATCTAGCGTCGATCTTTCTGCTTTCTCCGTCCACTCCTATATCGTCTATCATTAGTCTTGGCTTTTGTCTCTTCGTTCCTTGTCATCTGTCATCATCATTCATCATCCTCTTTCTACTTTTATCCATGGTCAGTCAACAGCCTTTTACCGAACTACGAGGGCTCTGTGTGTTCACGTAGGCAAGGCTAATCTTTGATCGGCCCCCGAGCCCCTAGGTCTTTAGGGTGTCTCCCTTGTGTCGTGTCGATAAGCTACGCCCTTATCTAGCTGGTTCTTAACAAACAAGATCCACTTGTATTAACAAATACAATCAGTTTTGAATATCCTACATCATATCGATCTTTTCGCTTAGTATTCATCATAGGTCTCAACAGGATGCATCCTTCCTAACAGACCTCGTCCATCCCATCCATCCCCTTGATCCTATGGAAAAGGACATTTGAACTTGATTGCAATCTTTTGATGCTTTTGGATTTTGTTTATCATTTAAGCTCTCTATCATCACTTGTCATGGTCACCTTGATCCATCATATCATGGTGTGCTTTGACTAGTCAACATAGGGGCATATCTTGATCTTTTTATATCTATTTTGTATCTTCTTGGTTGTCCCACGTTCTACCCACCAAGATCCCCGAGGTCTTGTGTTACGCTGGGGCATCCTTTTGTGCTTGTGGTTATCTCAATACTTGGCCCGACCAAGGTCTTCGTGACTTTGGGGTGTTGGGATAGCTTTCTTGTCTGTTATGTTTATTTCATGCATTAGACACTATTACGCCTTGGTTCCACATACCTTGGCACTTGGTGTCTTATGCTATAGCAAAAATCAGTGCTCCGAAGATGGCAAATTGCATTAGGATTGCATTTCATTTTCCATTCTATTGTCTTGCATGTATCCCCCCATCCCTCCATCTTTTTTTTCTTTCCTATCTCTTCGCCCTTTCTCTTCCCCCTTTTGTATTCTTCTTTCCTTGCCCCCTAGTTGGGTTGGCTCCGCCCACTCCCGGACGGCTCCGCGTGGCTGCAGCTAGGCCGAACCGCCCCCGATCGGGGCGGCACAGCCCCGCCACAGCCGGGTGGAACCGCCCCCAGTCTGGGCGGTACCACCCGACCGCAACTGGGCGGAATCGCCCCCGGTCGGGGTGGCACCGCCCCACCCAAGACCGGGGCGACCGCCGGCCGGGCTAAGATCACTGGCTGCACTGGTAGTATCGCCGATCAGTCAAGGGGTAATCCACCTCGTGGGGTGGCATGCCAGCCAGTGTAACTGCCTCACGGTGGCACTGGCTCAGTCATAGCCTACCAAGGGCACCACCCGACCGGGCATTAGTGGAATCGCTTTCCTATTTGGCGACACCACTGGCCACAACTAGGCTGGACTGTGTTTTCTTCGGTGGCACCGCCTCACGTAGTTGGGAACCGCCTCAAATGGGGATGCACCGGCCTGGCTGCAATGCAAGGCACCGCCTTGTTACGTACTCTCAAGTGAACCGCCCCGCCGTGGTGGTGGCGCTTAGATAGTATGCCACGCCCGCCCCGTTTTTCCTCCCCCCTTTTTTCCACTTTTTTTTACTTTTTTAAATAATCTAATCCTGACCCATTTTCTAATTCCCCCTCGCCATCAAAACCCATGTGTTGAAATTTTCAAAATTGATTTTTTATTTTTACACTGAAACTTCTGGAGGCCATAACTTTTGACTCGGGTGTCCGTTTGAGCTAAAATGTGACGGGTGGTTGCGTTATGAGATAACAAGTGGATTCCCAACTAGTGTCTGTGAAAGTCGTTGGAACCCATTTTGCCACATTTTCGGGGCCTCAAACTTTCATCTTGACCCTCAAAATTGCAATTTAATATTTTTTCCAACATTTTGAAAAATTATTTTCGCTCATAACTCGAAATGCATATCTCGAATTTGGGATGTTAGTTGGAAATTCATTCTATCTCAATATTGGGTATTTCTTGAAAAAAAATTTGGACTCCCAAAAGTATATCCATGAGGTTTCCTAAAATGGCAAAATTTGACAATTTTTGAAAATTACCAAATCGGGAAAAATCTGATTGTCAACACCTTACGCCCTTTAAACCCTGGAACTCGGTGTACAATCAATCCAATCATATCCTTCAATCATTTAGTCTTCAATCCAATCCTCATATGAGCTTTAATCTTATCCCAATCTGAGCTTAACCAAACCCCTAATCTGAGCTTTAGTCTATCTGCAGTCCAAATCTTTGGATATCAAATCAAATCTTAAGATCCTTCTATCCATCTCACATATCAATCTTCTCCTCATCTAATCAAATCCTTGGTATTGTCCCCAATCTCATTACCATCCTTGACCCATCATCATCATCATCCATTAGTATCCTTCCCTATCCTTTTGGTGTTGTTTTGGGATGTATCCTTCCCTTATCAACAACACTTTCATCATCCTCATCGGGAGGTATTCTTCCCTATCCTTTAGTGGTGTTTTGGGATGTATCCTTCCCTCATCAATACCACTCAGTGGGATGTACCCTTCCCTATCCTCGTGTTGTTTCGGAATCCTTCATTCCCTCATTGACAACACTCCATCCATCATCAACCCATTTTGGCTTGTACCTTGATTGAGGCAACATCACCTTTTGTCCTAAAATCCATTTGTGCTTCATCCATCTCCTCTCGCTTCTGCTTCTCTCTTGTTCATCACTTTGCATCATCTCCCTCATCTCATCTATTTTGAGATTCCACCTGTGTTCTCTTCAACCCACATGTCCTCTCGAGGGGGCATCCTTAATCCCTCATCCTCATCTTCATCCCCATCATCTTTTTTCCCAATCAATCCTTTGATGACTGGGGCATCTTTCCCAATCTAACCATCTTCTTCTAGGTTCTATATTTTAATATTCTTTGAAATGATGCTACTTCATAGCACCATCTCAAAGAGGGCAAAATGTAGACATCCAAATTTGGACACTTAATTTATCCAAATTTATCACTTTTCATCTAAACATTCTCTTATATGAGTTAATTAAGTAATATTACTATTATTTAATTAATACCCTTAATTCTGCAAATCCCTAAGGTATTTAATTAATAATTAAATACTTTACTCTTTTAATCCTCCTTTCATCAAATAAATTAAATAAATAATACATTTATTTAATTTCTCATGCCATTTTCATCTAATCCTAATCTATCTCCTAATTTCTTCATTAGGGATGTGCACATGCCTAATCCTTGATTAGGATGTGTCACATCCTCCAACTTTTGCAAGTTGGCTTTTAATCCTAATTAACCCCTTTACCTCTAATTACTGATTAATTAATCTTAATTAGTACCTTGGTCAACTCTCCCCACCCCCCAAGGAATTTTTAATTCCTTTTTATTATTCCTAGAATCCCCTTTTCCCATGCATCTTCTAGAACCTTTGACTTGTCACATCAAGTCACATGTGACAAATTCCCACCTTTTGGGAACCTTGTCTTATCCACCAGATTCTTCCAATCATTGTGAATTTTTAATTCACTTTTATTCACCCAAGATTCTTCCCATCTCCCAATGTACTTGCAAGGTACTTATACTTCCTCCACATCATGTACTTCTCTTCCACCTCACTTACACTTCATCTCCTCTTAGCCACTTCACCATCCACATGTTAAGATGTGAGGGCTTGTGAGTTCTCAACCCACCATAGCCCTTCATCTTGACCTTGTTGGATGAATCTCAACCGTTGAATTCTCTAGAGAATTCAAATTCTCCTATAAATACCCCCTCCTTAAGGGCATTTTCAACACTTTCACTTTGAGCAACCTTATGCTGCCAATTTGCATTTGCTATCATTTAATCATCCACTTTAATCATTTTGCATAAGTTGATCTTGCATTTAGCCACTCAAGAAGCCATCTAAGGAGCACACAAAATCATCCAAATCAAGGGCCAACCAAGGAGTCTTCAACAGCAAGGAAGGTATAATCATTTGCATCTCGTTTCATCTATTTTCTTTCTTGTTTTATCACTCTTTAGACTAATCTTGAAGTGTCCTTAGTCTTTTATCATTTGCATCTTTAGTTATTTTGCACATTAGAGTAGGGTAAAATTCCAAGGTACACAGATTTAATTTGAGGGGGTTCTATCTAAGGTGATTTGATTTAAGGCATTTGATCTAATCCCCATAGATGAAACCCCTCTAGGACTAAATCATTATTTTTTCATAAAAAGTATGTGAATTTAGGAAAAATCATCAATGTTGCAAAAGAGGGAAACACTATTATTGGAGCAATCTCTTACCCTCAAAGACTGATATGTCCAAGTTTGCTTCTCGACTACTAAATGATCTACTTGATGAAGGGGCTTGTGAAGTCACCTACTAGAGGGCCTCTATAAATTGGCTAAATATTTTTTTATCCATGAACACTTCTTTAATTTTTCTCTTAAGCATATCTTGTATATCTTCTTGCATTAGTTTTTGCACCTTAGACCTGAGTTAGTGGTTAGTTAGATGGTCTTGGGGTTTATTTTAAGGATCACATACACTTACCATGTAAGATATAGAAAATATTTCTCTTATATCACTAATTTGAGGCCTAAGGGTTAGAATTATAGTGGATAAATTTCTAGATGTGAATCTAGAGATAAGTTGTCACATATGAAAAAGCCAATTGCAAAATTGGACAACATAGATATGAAGAGATATTAAAAAACCAAAGAGCATAATATTATTCTACTATTTATTCCACATGACATACCCTTGAGAAAGGTGTATGGTTGCCTATCTTTACTAAATACCTATAAATGTTTAAACCATGTTATATAAATTTTTGTACATCTAGTTTACAAAAAATATTCTATGTAGTTAAAGGTAATTTGGAAATCTAATCATATTCTTGGGAAGTGGAATATTTTCCTTGATTAGTTTCTCATAACCTAGTGGTTGTGTTGTGTAACCAATTAATGATGCATCTTAGATGAGCTAACATGTGACTTGGCATACCATGAGCCTTGTGGATGTCAACTTGGCCATCACACTAATAATTCTATTTGAAAACTATACAATCATGCTTAGGATGATGTGGTGACCATACTTGTGAGTTAAGCATTGCAATTTTTCTATAATGCGTGTTTTACCTTGTTGGAGCTTTGGTAAAAAATACAGATTGATTGGGTGAGGCCTATTTGTCACAAATATATCGCTCTTTACAATATGTATTGTGTTTCTACTAAAACATGTGCAATTTTTTTTAATAGTGAATATGGACCTTTATGTTTCCTAGAGAATTTAGAAGGTGCTCTATTGTACTATATATTTGAGAAGTAGACTCATAGTTATTGTAAGCCATGAGGATGTCCCAAGTGTTATTGTAGGTACCTTGTCTATTGAATCCTCTTTGATCATTGGAAGACCACTTGTAAAGCTTGTGAAGATGCTCTCCCAAGGCCTTCTAGGAATGAAAATTTGGCTAGCTCAACCTAAGCTTCCTATTGCTTGGATTACTTATGTTTCAAATCTTAAAACTCCTAAAAAATTTAGAAACACTTGTACAGAGCCATATATGCACACTATTGAAGGCTAGAAACTATCCTTTTCACCCCAAAAATTTCCTACAACTTGTGATGTGCAAGCCTCTCTCATGAACTAAAGTCTTCTCTCTTTAGGTACACATAATTTCACCCTTTGAATATAAGCCCATATTTGAGGTAATAGTTAATATTTGGCTCAAACCTAGCCATAATAACTACTTCTTCTTATTGATATACCTTGTTGAAATCTATGCCATGCTCATAACCTTTAACACACATTTCTTTTAAAAATTGCTTCAACATTGAAAGTATATTTACCATTGAGAGAATTATTTTCGTTTAAGCAACTATTACAAGAACCCCATCCATCTATAGTAAAAATATTTTTGTAGCTTTGTTTCTACTTGAAGATATTATATTTGATCAGAGGATGGATTTTTTTCCGTTTGAATTGTGCATGTAAAAATGATTTGGATAACATTCATCACTAGGAATATATTCACCTTAATGGACCTATGACTTGCAATAGTTGATTAACAATATATGTAGGAACACCTTTAAGGAGTTTGCTATGTAGAAGAATTTTCCTTTGGTGAAACCCCTTAGAAAGGTTGCTTTAATGAATAGGAAGAAAGATTGAAGATAATACACACTTATGCAATATGGTCTAGATATTGATGTAAAATAATAATGCAATATTGATACTCTTGAAATGCTGATGAAAGTCATAATGAAAACCCTATAATGATTCTTCAATATTTTCTACATATTTTAAAATGAATTAAGATTAGTCCTTAAATAAAACTCCAAAGATGTTAATTAAAATATTTCACACATCTAATCAACACAAAATGAAATAGTAAAAAAAAAACATGATCTTAAAATTTAAATTTGAAATTTAAAAAAATTAAAATTCATTTTATAAATTATATAATTAGTCTATATCAATCTTATAAATTAAGAATCTCTCAAACAAAATATCTCCCAAAATTAATACACATCACATCAAATCAAATAAGACTCGAATTATACATAAGTATTCACTAAATATCATAACAATTGTACACTTGATTCCATAAAGGACAACGCTGCCAAAGTAAGCCGAAAACAAAGGGAATTACGCTCACCACAGAGCCGAAGAAAAAAGGGCAAGGTACTGCAATTTCTACCGTTACACGTAAGTTCTAATACGAAACTAACAGTCAAAACGTTCGATAAGATATTCGAACGCCCACTAATGACAGCTTATGAGTTTCGATAGGCTTTATTAGATAATTCGGCCTGAATGCATTAATGGCAGCTTTCCTCACAATCTTTCCCGCAAATTTCCAGAGATGAAATTTACACCTCTTTCCCCTTTCAAAAGACGTGTAAACATTGTGAGCATAATTGCGACAATGGTGAAATGTAAGCCATTAAAATTTGAATTTCGCTGATGCGCAACATTTGTCAACTAGAGAAAAAAATTATAGGTAAAAATGGCCTTAAAGTGCCAAGGCCGCTGCAAGGTCCTCTCTTCCTGCAACGTGAAAAGATTTCATAGGGGCCATTCATCAGGATGGGGTCGTGTACAAAGCTTATAGGATTTCCCACACGGGGCTGAGCGTGCAGGAAGACAGAGCCATTAGCAGTCTTGTGGGTTTATGGTTGGAAAGATTTTAAAGGGGAAAACGCCCCTTTACTTTCTTTCAGGACTCTAACAATACACTACTTTACCCACTATACAGTAATTATACCCGCGATTTGATTAACACGTCTGGAGGACACTGATCCGTTCTCTGAACCCTCCGGTCTGTTCCTCTCCCTCTGGCCTCCCATCAGCCAACTGAACGTCCTCCTCAGATAAGTCCTGTGACTTGCTTGCTCCATTCCCCGTCGCTCTCCAGGCGGAGGCGCAACGCGCTCAGAAAAACTTCTTAGAAACGAGCTCGGATTCTTTGAAATGTTGCCCCATCTTTCCGATTTCGACCTGCGCCCAACATCATCCATAGAACTGCCCGGCTTGGAGCGCGCTGGCGGCGCATTAGAAGTGGACGGCGCCTGGGAATGATGGCTGGCTATAAAGCTGCAGCTCCTGTACAATCCAGGAGTGAGCCCACGAGGAGTGGCTATATACCACTCTGTTGGCTGCTCCATCTCCTTCCGCACCATTACCAAAGAGTGACCAGTCGAATCGTGGCTCGTCTCCGGAGCTTCGTTGTTTCTGCTGTCAATAACGATCGTGAGCTGCTCGGGTAGCGTCGGCGGCTCGACGATGGGCGTGGGAGTGGTGTCGTCTGCTGGCACAAGGCTGACCCGGCAGACCGGGCACGTTGTGTGCGAGCAGAGCCACATGTCGATGCACTCCGGGTGAAAAGCGTGGCTGCACTTGGGAAGCAAGCGCACCATCTCCTCGTCCTCGAAATCACTGAGGCAGACGGCGCACTCCGATCCCCTGGCCTGCGATTTTAGCCCCTTCACCAGACTGTAGCTGAATACTGGAAAGCTCTCGATGACCGTCCGCTCCAGGCCCCCGGTCGCCGTGCCCGTCACATTATTATTGGCACCCGGTCGTCGGATAGTTCTACTGCCTTCCTCGACGTTCAAGCAGCGGCAGATGCAGACAAAGAAAAGGAAAATTAAGAAAATGAAGCTGAACAGCCCCGCGATGAGGATCGTGAGTGAGGGATTGAAGTTTATGTCATTGTAATTCGCATCGGGAATACCATTTGGGTTGTAATTCGCATTGGGAATACCCTCTGGGTTGTAATCTGCAAAACTCACAACTTTCAATGTTGGAGCAGAAGTCAGATTGCTGACAAAGAAAGAATTTCCCTTGTCTGTAGCAGATGATGCAACAAAATTCTCCATCTTTCCCACAAACATTGGTGTGCTGTTCTTTAAAAACAACTCCCAACCAAACCCAGTTCATACACAGTTGAATTCTGTGAAACCAAATTCGGTTGCAGCTAAATTACATAGAAAGAGTTCCCGAACGAATGAGATTTTATACCGACCTAGACATGGCATTCAATTTCAATGTTTCCTTGTTCTTTTTATTACCCTCCACATCCCCATCATATTAGCTGGATAAATACCTCTTCAAAGTAAGCAATTAAATGCAATTCACGAGTGTCAAAAATAGAGACCGAAATTAAAATAAGAACCTTCAAGTACAGTCGTGTTCTAGCCAAGCCTTGTTGACTTTAGCCAGGGCTACAAACCTTCCAGATGATTTACTTTGATGTCCTCCCCACAGCCCAAACCAAATTTACAGTTTACTTTCTAGCACGTATTCGCAGACTATGAACTGTTTCAAATTATTCAAACCAAGAGAAAACGTGGAGTCAGCCAAAGAAAAAACAATCCAACTGAAATGGACAACTGTAATTATCCACCATAACCTACGTTAACGGCTATGTCCAGATGAAAATTAATTGATTTGTCCTGTGTAAAATGATGAAAAATCTCCACAAATATCTTCTCTCTAGAAAACGATAACTCGTGTTCCACACGAACATTCATTGAAGCTTTGAAGGGCTGATGTGGGGGAGGTAAGCTTCCAGTCTTTTTCACACAGAGGAGAGACGTGTTGGTATATAATATATATGACTCACGTCCTGTCATAAACCCGATAACTCCGGATTCTTATCCTTCAGATGCCCTGCTCATTGCAAACGTAAGAACACCATTTTATTACGAATTCGATGAATAAACCAGTAGCCAGGTGCATGAATGTGGACCTGCATGTCGCCACCACGTAGACATCGGACTTTTGCACTTCATAAACTAAGAGTTTACTTTCTAATCCAGCTAACTTCACTAATAAACTAGAAAATCAAAACCCACTTGAAATATTTTAACTGGCTGCACTACTTTCTTAATGATAATCCATTGCTTTGAACAGTAACTGTAACCAGACAAGTTACGCATATCTTGAAACAACAGTAACTGTTTTAATAATTGAAACTGACCTCGAATGACAAGGCTTACAGATTCCTTACAGACTAATTTAATTGCCTCTTTGAGAGTTTCCTCAGTTGACTAATTGGGTATTCTGAATTTGCCAGCACGTAAGCCGTCTGTTTTGAATTTATTTTGTAGATTCATTTGGTTAGGTGAGCGGCAGACTTCACCAGAAAGAAGAATAAGTTTTTACGACGCTTGGCAAGACATGGGTGGGGAAGAGGCAAGCAATGCAGCAGGTGACATTACCATACCGATTGCCAACTCACTCAGTGCGACCTTTGAATGAGTCCTCTTCTCTTGTTTCCAACGTGATTTGAATTTCGACGTTACAATTACGTTTTGGCAAGTTCCACCGACCGCCCTTAATTTTCTTTTCTAAAATCTGTATATATTTAATTTGGAAAAACTTATTTAAATTGTTAAAATTGGAAAACGAAGATTAGTAAGAGTTTCGTTTAAGTTTTTTTAATTTTGTGATTGATAAATATGTTGTGTTGTTTGATTTGAAAGTTGTACTAGTATACATTTATTAAATATTAATATATATAAAATACGTCGAGAGTTATCATTATTATTGTCATGAATAAATTTTATAATTTGAATGTTCAATTTTAAAAAATCAACTATATAAGTGGAAATAAATTTAAAATTATGCAATCATTTTTTACAATATTACAAAATTAAATCATATAATTATTAAAAAAAAAAATTATGAAATATTTTTTTGAAACTTCAATTTATTTTTTCCAATCAAATTCTTCTTTTTTATTACATGAACATAGTGCAGAATAAGGAACAAAATAGTCAAAATGGTGCCCATTAAAGAATGAACTTGTGGAAAGAGAAATGAATAATAATGAATACACAAAGATTGTAGAGACATGCAAAACAGTATAAGTAGAACCAACCATGCAACTCCTTAATGAATTCACTTATTCAATATATGCTAAATTCAATTATTCATATCTAATAAATCAATTTCTCAAAGTGATCCAAGCTTTAAAGAATATACAGATTACATACTCTATCAATTTCAAAAGGCATATCCAAGAATTAGAGAGGTGTACGTGCAAGCAAAGGGGTCAATATCTGAACCCAAGGATAAGTGCCTTCCCTATACAATATTTGAGCATTGAAAATATCCACAAACTTGCTGACATCCAAATCTTGAATCAAGATATAATAGGTAGCCTCTTTGTTTGATGTTCCTTCCACATTTGCTCCCACCACTTTGTGAAATACAAGTCCAACATGCTACCCAACAAAAAAACCAAATCAATTGTTCAAGATTAATGCAGAATTACACAAATACTTTGACCATTAAAACAGAGTATATGTATCCCAACTACTGCAACTCATAATCCAAATCCAAACTTTTCAAATCAAAGAAAAAAAAAGAAAAAAAAAGAAAAAAAAAGTGAAAAATAATCAGTTGTCATTACATGGAAAGTGTTATAGTCTGTTAGAGCATAGTCTACCTACTTTAGAATAGTTGCATTGGTTTGAAAATCAAGAATGTCCACAGCGAGTGATGGACTTGCACAATGGCTTTTAGATAATAAGCACATTACTGTTATCATCATCACAACCATTCCAAGTCTCATGGAAGCCATTGCAGGAGTATAATTAATTAAGAGAAACTTATGAATATCTATGCTATAGAAAATGCCTTGAAGCCATTTATAATGGGTTGATCAAAGATAAAAGTAGTTTTAAAGTAGAAGGTCATGTATATCTACAACACTTCTTAGTTGTCCAATTATTTTTTTGGCAAATTTCAATGTTTCTTTTATTTTGCTAATAATTTATCTGTTTATTTAGAGGATGATTTGTGTGGTTAGGTAGAAGTAGAGAGTGATTTGGGAAGATTTTATGGCTTTAAAAACAATAACCATATATCTAATACAAATAATTAAATAAAATTAAATATTCATTTAAAAATAATTCGACAATTACTAATTATAATTTTAGAATAAATTATGAATTAAAATGTATCTATAAAATCAAAATTTCTAATCACCACAATATCTTGAAAACTTAAATTTCATTCTAAAATTAAATTAAATTCTAATTTCTAAAATTTATAAAAAATATATTATTTAGTTTTTAAATAATTAATTAAATTGCAGTGAGTATCTATTTAAATGAATTAAATAAAATTTCATATTCATTTTAAATTTAGATATAAAAACAATCTTTGTATTTTGTTTTTTCTTCTTTTTGCATGTAAATCATTTCATTTACGTAAGAAAGTTTTTTATTTAATTCTCTTTAATTTAAATAAGAGTTGCATTTTCATCTTTGCTTCTATCCATGCTTTTTGATTTTATGTACAAACATCTCTGAATGTAATAAAGCAGGTAAACAAGATTTTATCACCAATTGCATGTCATTTGAATGTCATATTAAACATGCAAAAAATAAAAATGTACATAGGTTTTGCAATCCATTATGTGAGTGTAAGAAGCCTCTCAACTTAATCATGTAAGTTGACATAATTGACTTTTAATCTCATCTTTTGGTCAATCTTATAATGAATGCGATCACTATCAAAATTAGATTTTTTGGAAAAGATTGCACTAGTGATCTTGTTTATTGTAATCAATGTCTAATTTTAGGTTCTTTGAGTTGATATTATTTTAAAAAATGACTTTTGTTAGTTGGTTTGAGTGTGACTTTCAAATTGAGCATTTACGATTGCCTATTTAAAGACAACTCCAAGAGCACTCTAATGTATCATTGAAAAGCATTGATCCCCTAGTCACTTAAGTACTAAAATAAAGAGTAGTCAAAGAGAACTTTTAGATTAGGAACATCCCTACATTTAGTGTCTTCGATTTTGACATCCAATAATCTTATCATTATTCATTGTGAACAACAATCACAAATGGGCTTGATTAAGGATAAAGGAAAATAAGTACTTCAATCTTAGCACATCAAGCTCCCAAAGATGTTCTAAACACCACCTTGAGATATTGATGTATAAATGTGAAATTTAGAGTAGAAATCAATGGGTATGTGCAGGATCATGATGGGCCAAAAAGTGGCGATATGATGGGTATTTGTAGGGTATGTGGCTGACGACTTTTTTTTACTCAAAATTAGTGAAACAAGAAGGGATTTTAAAGGAGATTCTCAGCTTTCCACCAATATAAATTATGTTTTACTTTGAATTTAATAAATAATTATTATTCATTTTCTATTTGAATTACGACTAAAGTCCTGATTGATAGGCTAATTGTAAAGCATCTATAGCTTTCAAATGGTATCACTCTTTTTGAATTCGAAACATGTGTCACATTCTATGCTTCGTATACTAGAGGATTAAAAAAATAAAAAATGAATTTCATGAAGTTTTGACCAAGTTAAAGTGGTTAGACGTACAAGTTTTTTATATTTTTTAAAATTTGTAATAATAAAATCATAATTAATTGTTTACTTGGAAAAAATTACAAAAAATGCATCACATCGGAACATGAGTCCTCTAATTATATCTGAAATCTTATAAAAAATATTATCATTTTATTGTGGTTAGGGTGGTCATTACACCTACTTTTATTTTTGCACGAAATTTAAGTACCTCTGCATTGAAATTTCAAATTTTCACCAAATAGATTTTGTTTAAAAAAAAATAAACCTAGTAGTTTAGAGAATACATTCAATTTCCTACAAATTCTATTCTTACATATTTTTGAAATATTATAGATAACTTATTCAAATTATTATGTCAAGTTGCCTAACTTTGATTTTTTTAAATTTTTTGCCACTTAAGGGCCTGTTTTTTCCATCATGATCCTGCACATACCCCAATCATAAACATAATTAAAATTTTCAAGTATGATCACAGTTTTGAAAAAGCATGCTCACAATAACAATTCTATACAAATGATTTACAATGCCCAAAGAAATATCTACAAAAGGATAAGAATTATGCCAACACAATTGAGTTACATAAATATAATAGAAGATAAAAGATAGAACAACACATCAATCCAATAGGAGTTGACCTATTCCTAAGCCCACTCCTCCTTATTAGGAAATTACTTCCCTCATCCTTGGCTTAACTCATTTACATTAATCTAGGATCTAATTTATTTGATAATTTCATTTATTTATCATAGGTTATCACCTAAATTTAGCAGAGGGATGTCATTTATGGTTCCTATTTTTTCTTCTTCATTTGGTGAACCTAATCTCTTAAACTACTTTATTTTCCTAAGGTTTTATTTTACTTGCAAATATGATCATTTTTAGTTTATGATTTTCATGTTGGATGAAAGCATAAATCGGGCTATCCCACTTGTGTTCCATTTCACAAAAATGAGTTCTAAGAGGTAAACATTATTAACCACCTTTGAATAACAATAGTTTTTGAACAAAGGAATTTCATTCAAGAGCTTACATTTTTCCACATGTCAACTAGGTTTGATTGAAGATATCTTTGATTGAAGGTCAACCAAGTTTAATCAAACAACCTTTTTAATACTTTTGTTAGTGTGAATAGGGTAAATTTCCTAACATGTATATTTCCTATTTAGTTATTCACCTAGGTCCTTTGAATCACACTTAATTAAGTTTCCTTAAGGACCTTTTCACTCTTTTCTATATTGGTTTCATTTTTAGTCTCTTGGGTGGTATATCCTATATATACTCACTATTATCAATGTGATGGCTCATGCATGTATGCTTTGCATTCTTGTTGAATAGAATGTAATTTATTATATAATTTCTAGTTTTTTGTTAAATATTTTATTTCATTCGTTTACATTCTTGGATGGTTTCACAGTAAAATATTACATGGTATTAAATCATACTTTGAGTTTTAGGTTAGCTTTTAGGAAAGCCAAGAATTAAAATTTGTTATCTTCTAAAGAAATTGAGGATATTTTTCTCCAAAAAAGTGGTGCCCAAATACCTAGTTAGAAAACCAACACCTAAACCCCAAGATGAGTTCATGCGATAAAAAATATATATTCTTTCCTCTTGTCATATGAGCATCATAATCCACTCACCAAATCATGTTATATCCATTTAATGATGCCTTATGATATGTCATAATGCATGATAATTTGGTCAAAAAGTATAATTCCCTCTAATAGATATTTTCTATGTCCAATGTGTTTTATATTTCTAGTGTACTAATATTAGGATTAAGGTGTCATTTACCTTGCAATCCTATGTATATTTTATGTATCTCCAACACCCTTGACAAGTATCATTTGACACCCAAGGTGTAACTAGAAAATATTTTGTAATTAAGATTATCTGATAATATGCAGCTTTTAGTTGTCATATGTGATTATGTCTTTGTAAATTTCTACATGGAAATTACTTATGAAATATTATATGACACAAACAAGAACATGTGTTACAAAGTGGACTTATAATATTAGCATGTATTATGATGTGTAAGAGGAATCTATGATATTGTAAGAGGTGGAAGAAAGTATCTATAATGATATGTATGAAGTTGGTTGTCATTTTTGTACTTGGGTAGTTGCTATTTTATTCTATAATGGTTTGACTTTTTTCCTCTAGTAAATTTGGATGACCAAGTTCATGAGAAAGGTCTTGAAGCATATATAAAGATGCTTGTAACTCATGGACACATGTGATCAAGTCTCTTTCCATGTTGATTCCTTGTCTCATGGTTTTAACTAATAGGTTTTGGAAACCATTTATGATTTATTATATGCCTTTTCTTATATATGATAGATTTAGGATAGTTATTTAAAAGAAAAGAGAGAGTAGTTAAATTGCATCAAGGAGGTGCTGTCAAAATATTGTTGACTCTCCACCATGGATGAGGGATGGTATAGTTTTGTTACTAATTATTCTTTATTTTAATATACAATATGACTATGGATGTGTAGTTGAATGTGGGTAAGTGTAAGAAGTTGGGTTAACAAAATGTTCAAAAAGTGGAAGTGTTTTTCTTGATTTTTCAGAATTTGTCACAATTTGACTTGCTTCTTACACATTGAATCTTAAAAAAACCCAGTGATCAATATGAAATTTATTATTTTGTATAGTTTTCAAATATGTAATTTATTCTAATACCTAGATGACAACAAATAATTTTAAATAGGAATGTATAAAAACCACTTTTTAAAAGTCACTTTTTTAGGACCATACCATGCATGTGTACGAACACCATAATTTGACCTAAATAAAAGTATTTTTTATAATTATTTTTGGGGAAATATGTGTATTATCTAAAGATTGATGAGGATACTTTATTATAAGTGTTTTCTAAATATATATATTTTTAATTAATTCTTTATTGGCCCTAATTATTGTTTTTGAAAACCCTTGTGTACGAACACCATAATTTGACCTAAACTAATCATTTTTTGAATTTATTTTTCTCATCATGTAAACAATTATTTTTAGATTGATGTCATATAATTTTTTTTACAATAAAATAATAAATTTTTTTATTAAAAATACGAAAACCTAAAATTTTAAGTTTTTGAACTAGTTTCCTTAGAAATTAATAAAAAAAAGAAAAAATAATCCAATCATAAAAAAATTACATATTTGAAAAATAGACATCATCATCTATAATGGGTTTAAATTTCATAAAACCATTTTGGAAAAGAAAACCCATCAACCATATTACCAAAGTCAATATTTTCTCTTGACATTGCCATGAGAAAAAATAGGGAAAACTTGCAAGTCCAAAGATAAGGGTTTAGTTATCATGCCTTTTTTGAGCCTAAATCCAAATGAAAAACATGTATTGTAAGTTTCAAACTTTTTAAAATGAGTACCCACTTTAAAATGGGTACCTATTCTAGAAAATGAATGGGTGCCTATTTTAAAGTTGAAAAATGACACTTCCCCTAAAAGTGGACCTAACTTTTTGCACTTACCCATGTGTAAGATGTGATAGGTTTCCAAAATTAGATCATATTACATGTTGAGTTCCTATTTTATATGAGTATTTTATGTGCTAAAAAATGAAGAATTAAGTACCTCCTATTTTTTAGGAAGTGGGACCCACTTGGAAGTTTCCTATTTTGTAAGTAAAATGTTGATCGGTCAATGCATGTCATGGGAGAATGCTACTTCTCACTTGGGCACTCATTTTGGGAAAATGGAATTTGTAATATTCCTAAGAGGAGCTCTTGGATGCCAAGTGTCAGTGTGTGGTGAGTTTGGGACCCATAGTTAGTAGATTCCTTTGTAT
The DNA here is from genome assembly GCA_007258455.2 of Sequoia sempervirens. Taxonomy (NCBI): domain Eukaryota; kingdom Viridiplantae; phylum Streptophyta; class Pinopsida; order Cupressales; family Cupressaceae; genus Sequoia; species Sequoia sempervirens. Next base: position 20,914 of record VDFB02169181.1, read on the forward strand.
GAGCATGCAAAGCAAGGAAGGGTGACACTTGTCATCACAAGGATTTACTTTGAGCAAAGAATATTGTGAGAAGCCTCTCAAAAGTGCATGCCAAGATTCCATTTGGCATTAGTTGACCTTGTTGACCAAATCCCAAAAGGGAAAGTTGCTTTGTGAAGACTGCGAATTGTCACTCGAAGTGAGAAGGAGTCTTGGTTGAGTTCTAAATTGGTAGTTGACTTGTTTTCCTCATGGTGGATGCCTAGCTTTTATTGTTGCATGATTTATGCTGATTTTTACCTTGCATGTGGCTGGATGTGATTACACATTGGTTGCATGTTCATACATGTCAGTGTATGATTAGCAAGATGCTTTTATGGATAGCTAGAACCAATGCATGTTCTCTATTATAGTTTGCATGCATGTAGAGACTAAGGGGATGGCATATGGAAACCTTAGGAACCCTTATTGAAGATGTATAAATGTAATGCCTTAGTGCATTTGTTATTGTATTGTGATTGCATTATCTATACACTGTTATGCTATCAGAATCACTCTAAAATTGTAACACTATGAAACTACACCTGCAAGAGCACAAAATATGCATATGGTATGTAATTGCCTAATTACTATAATACAATTGATCTATACTTTGGTGTGTGGGTTTTTTCCCAAAAGGGTTTTCCCTCTTTAAATTCTGTGTTATGTGTTTTATTCTTAAAATCTAAAAATTAATCTTAATGCATGTGTGTCCTTAAGAAACTGTAATAGAATAAAGATTCAAGACAAATTTTTTGCAGCCCTCTCCTAATTGATTTCATTTAGAAAAGTGTTTTTTGCACTCTACTTTCCTTTTAGTTGCTATCAGAGCCTGGCCAACTTTGCTATTGTTTGTGGGTTAGAAGTAATTTTTGTGCATATCTCGATTTAGTGGGAGTTCTTGCAAAGAGAACTTTGAGATAGTATTGTAGGTTTAAGATGGAAAGCACATCAAGAAGAATAGATTTGGAGAAATTCAATGACGGAAATTTTGAGTTGTGGAAACTCAAAATGGAGGATATGCTCATAGATTCAGATCTGTGGGTTGTAATATCTAGTACAAAACTAACAACAACCACCCAAGTTGATTTGGATTTAATGGATTAAAAATCCAAGGGTCTAATAAGACTCTGTTTGGTTGATTTTGTGCTTTTGAATGTCCATGAGGAGAAAGTTGCAACTAGTCTTTGGAAGAAGCTTGGTGGTATTTATCAAGGGAAATCCTTGGTGAATAAGATTTTCCTGAGGAAGAAACTATATTCCTTGAGGATAGAGGAAGGATGTTTAGTTTTTGATCACTTGAATGCATTCAACATGTGCTAGTGGCTCAACTAGGTTTTGTTGGTGTCAAAATTGATGACAAGGATTGTTGCATGCTACTTCTTTATTCTTTGTCGAACTCGTGGGACCACCTGGTGATGGATATTGGAAGTATAGCAACCACTTTGAATATGAAAGATGTGGTTACGTTGCTATTGTCTAAAGAAATGTAGAGTAATTCTTTTGAGATGGCCAAGGAGGCCCTTGCTGTTCATGGTAGATTGAAGGAGTGTGGACACAAAAAAAGTAACCCTTCTACTTTTTCTCATGTTTCAGCCCTCTTAGTGGACTTTGGCTTGAGTTTTCCTAGATTTAATGTTGTAATGTGGCCAACATATTCACATTAGGTCTTGGACCCTTGAGAATCATTAAGACTTCTAGGTTGTCTTGTAAAGGTGTTGTGAAGTGTTGTAACCCACTTTCACACTTTTCTAGGACTCTTTCATTATAATTCACCTAAATAACTTCTTTTTATCACTTACCAAGTCTTATTCCAAAGTGTTGTAAAGAGTTGTAGCAAACTCACACTTTTCTGGACTTGTCATCACTTATTCAACCCTTTCTTATGTTTAAATGACCCCGTACTGCAGTTTCTAGCCATTCTTAAATGTATTTTTGAGGATATTCCCCTTAGACACCATTTAATGCAATTTAATCTCTAAAACCCAGTGAAATTGCCCTAGTGGGACCAAGTCACCACCTGGGGCAACTTAGTCCCATTGGGCACAAAAATCAAAATAATTTTAATTTCTTGGTGGGATTTTGTTCTCTTACCCTTGAGGTTTTATTTTTGGGAAAATTAGGAAAATCAAGTATAAATAAGGGGTTTTCCTCTCATTTTAACACCTAATTCATTCAAGCATTCATTCACTTAAGCAACTCAAGCTATTCTTAAGCATTCAACCACTATAAACATAATCAAGTCATCCATTGGAGCTCTTCATTGCATATCTTCATATTTACGCATCAAGGGTTTGGTAAGTTTATGACATTGCATGGGCAGGTGCATGAGGTTGGTCGCACTTTTGTGGCCAAATGAGAAAAAAAATTGAAAAGAGATACCGTGAGCACGTTATAACGCGCTCACGTTATGTGATTTAAAAAAAAAGTGAAATCTGTATCATTTTCTTTTTACTGTTTCTCAGCTCTACCCGCAGCCAAAAACCTTCACTTTCGCGCTCGCATTCTAGGAGGAAGGATTTCTACAAATTTCATCAACAAGAGTTGGATTTTCTTTACAAATATGGCGTCATGATGACGAAGAGATGCACGAGGTAAGTATTGTTTGCTATTTGTTTTGAATTTGTTAATTTGAAATTGATTTTGTTTGTTTTAGGTTAGATTTGATTGTTTTTTTTAAAAAATTTGTAGGAAATCTTGCAAATCCTCAACGAGAAGAGGAGGAAAATCCTCAACAGAAAATCCTCAACAAAATAACCTCCCCCACCATTCTCTCAATACCCTCTTGGCACTCAAGAAAATTTGAGGAGTGAAATTGAGAACAATAGAAAACAACTTGAGGATCTTATTAGTAGGTTGAGTGATCCAAATGCTTCAACCACATAAAGAATGCTTCTTGCAAATTCATTGAAAGATATGTTAAAAAATGTAGATGCAATCACCCAACAAATATCTGGATGGCAAGATAGGAGGTAGATAGCCAGGGCATATTATGCAGACAAATTATCATATAAACAAGTAAAAGATTTAAAAATTACTAAATGTGATTTGTGCTCTCTATTCACTGACCCTAAAACCAATCAAAATCTTACCCTCAATGCAAAGAGGTTTCCTATTCATTGGTGCCACCACCAAGAGATTAAGAACCATTTTTATGAAAGATGGTATATGGTCTTTGATTACCCACCGTGCAATAATTGTGAAGTCCCCCAATATTTTATTAGGAAACTATACAGTGAGTTTGTATTGAACCAAATCCCAAATTATTTTGATATGAGGGAGTTCCAAGGGAGAGGTGGGGGGTTAGCTTAGGATAGGCTCAGTGCATAGCCAGATCCTACGTGGCAAGGGAGACGACCTCTCGCTAGGCCACCTCGTGAGCAGATTGTTATGCCTGCCATTGCGAAGGATAGTGTTGACATAGAGACATTGCAGGTGATCACAACTTTGACCTGGAGTGTCATCCATCACACTAGCCCTATTGTACAATGCCATCCAGGGGAGTCTTCAGGTGGTGGCCTTTGAACCCATGTGTGTCAATCTTGCGGGGCAACTTGTTCATATGACCCTACCGACACTCAGGAGGGTGCTACGCAGGATCCATATGCTACTACACAGCTTGATTCGTATGCATCTACGAGGATGGAGAGGATGACTAACATTTTGCATGATGCATATGGCATTGACACTCAGGTAAAATTCAGCATGTTCATTGAATTTAATTTATTAAATTTCGATTGTGAAATGCAAGATTAACTAATTTAGTTTTATTATTTTAATAAAATTGAAGGGTCATAGTGTAGAGACTGGATACACCAGTCATCCACCTACTTATTTTTCCAGTACACCTATTAGTGGGGTATGTAACTATTAAAAAATTATAAATTAATTACATGTTAATAGCATTTTTTTACGAATGGTATTTTAATATGTGATTTTGGATGTTGAACAGGGTAGTGTTGGAGGTTTCAAGTTAACACCTCCTAGTGCTAGTAGATTTGATCAAACGTTCACAGAGGTAATATAGAATAAAGAGAACTTAACTAATGAATTCCAAGTTTAGTAGATTTGTGTAGTTTATATTCATATTGTTGGTTATGTTGCATTACGCATCATTCAAACTCAAAGCATTACTTCAAATTCGATAACTAATAATCAGAAATATATAGTTTAATACTTGTACTCAAAATTTTGTTCATTAGATCTCATACATTATAAGTCATCATGTGGATCGCTATTGTAAATTTTTTGTGATTGAATAATTTGTTGTTTTATTTTCAGATGTTGGTGACAGAAACACCGCCAAACATTAAGAGGGCAATGGATATTGGTGTTTCCTCTGCTATACAATCCTCGATGGCTCTGATAGGGGAGGTATGAGGCAAATTACTAAATTTCAATTTATATTCGTTGTTATAGATGAACTAGTTCTAGTGAAAAATAAAACCATTATTGATTCGTAGTTTAATTCCTATTTGGATGGTTTATACAGGGCTTGAGCATGCCTCAACATCGGCGTGCAAATATTTCCATCGAGGAGAGTGATCGTGAGATGGCTGTAAGTGATTATTTTGTTAAATATATCAATTTTTATAATGTAATTTCTATATATTAATGTCTTTACTTCTTATTGTAACAGTTAAAACTTCACCAGGAGCTAAACACTAGGAGGAGCAGTAGGATCACTCCTCGAGCACATTAGAAATGGGTGACAGACTTATCGCCATCGGATCACCAAGCAAAGGGAAAGAAAATTGTATTTGAACCAGAGCATGGAGAGAAATGAATTTTGAATGCAGAGCCCTTTGTTGTATGCCTACATGGAAATTTTGTACATATTTTGTATTGATATATTTGACATTGTCTATATGGCATTCCCATAAGCCTATATGGCTATTTTGTAACTATATTTTACAATTTAACACATATATTGATGTATGCTATTACGCTATTTCTTGTTTTAATACAAATATTTTTTATCAATGGTGTCTATATTTGCATTATAAATTCATGGTTCAATAGATAAGTAAGTTACGCGGTATTCAAGTGTATACTTTACAACTTACGCATATACTTTTGACCCTACGGTGAATACTGAAAAGTGTGGAAATTTCTCGTGTGTGGAAGTCAAATGTGCTTCAATTTTGCAATTTTAGTTCTTGTGACATACCGCATCTTATGGACTTATTCCTCCTAGCACATATTGTGAATATTTCATTTTGTGCAAAAAGAAAAATTCCCTCATTTTTGGAAAACCACTCCATAGCAAAGCAGATTCACAATAAGACTTTAGCATTGGAACACTCCGATTCATACCTCGTCTAGACCATAAAGGGATTGAAAATTTTAATTTGATGCAATGATAGTCGTGAGATGAGAATTTATATAACCATGCCTATTTTGAAACTTTGCATCTAATACTACATCAACAAGAACTTAAGAAGTGTTGCATAAGAGTGTTAGGTTTGATAGGCCTTCTCTTCCCTAAGGGAGGAGAGCTTGCATCTTGAATTTTGAACAAAATTTTAAGAAGAAAACATTTTACCTAAAAGCTTCAAACCTAGATGACATATTTGGCTAAGTCTATCTTGAAAATTATTAATGCGTTCAAACTGTAAAGGAGATTCTCCTTGAAAAGCAAACTTTATCCTTTTTCCCAAGGAAAGAAATTGCAACAAGTTGCATGTGATTTATCTTATTTCTTTCTCACAGTTCCTAGTCAATCATTCATGTCTCAGGATAGTTCCGTTCCAAGGCAAGGACACCCAAAAAATCACTAAGATTCTTCTACGATCTGCAAGAAAAAGGTTTTGGCTCTTTCACAATGTAAATAATTATGTAACACTGTTTTCTTGTTTTCCTTCCACACAGAAAAATGTTCACACTTTTCAGATTGATCAATGATCAATAATGGCTAATTGTAAACACTTGACATTTTTATGTTTGAACTTTAATTTATAATTTTGTATCATGACATTCGAGTAGATCACTAATATTTTAATATTTCACTATGAAAGTGGTGGTGTATTTTTGCTATGTTATTTGACTATTAATATGGTGGTGTATTATGAACTTGATTACTGCTGCAAAATATGTATATATTTCTAATTTTTATATTTTTTTGGATGACCAAACCCAAAACAAACCCAACCCCAAAATTTTTCCCGGAACCGGATCAAACCCAAACTCCAAAATCAATCTGGTAACTTAGTAAAAAATAGATTTTGTGCCCATATTCATAACGTTGATTACATTGTGCATTGCACATCTTTCAAACCTCAAAGCATTGCTTCTACATTTCTAA
>VDFB02169181.1:27335-43063 GCA_007258455.2 Sequoia sempervirens
CATCACCATGAGACCACATTTCTTTGAGGCAGTTTTTCAAAGAGTTCACTGCCTTGTCTATGCTAACACATTTTTCATACATGTCTATCAAAGTATTTTATCAAATAGTTCATTACCTTGCTGCTATGGCTAAAAGCCTAAAACAGGTGCTTTCGAACAAGCTATGGATGGTTAGAAAAAATCTATCATAGAATAATAGTAAGCAACAAGCTGATGCAATACAAAGATTGCCAAACCAATCAACAACTCAGGGGACTCTTGTCCCAAACTCATCTTGGAGAAGATCAAACAAAATTTCAACATTTCATCAGAAATCTACTTTTCATCCACTCAAATTCTCTTATCATTCATCATTCATCCTTCCAAAAATCTATATTCCAATTGACTCATTCAAAGAAAAAAACCATTTTAGAAAAAAATGATTCAATCAATTAGATCAACATGCATTTCAAAAACACCATTTTCAACAAGGCACTCTTCCATTCAATCAATTCATTCAACTTGTCCCAAATAGTCAATCCATCATTACAATTGGATTTCAAACTTTTACCAGACCATCAAGCGCTGTGAACATCATTATTATAACTGATACAAATCAGGAACTTGCTCTCTTAACTTTGTTCTAATTGAACTTACAATTTCATGTATTATTTTACACCAAGTCTCCTCACTGTCCAGCTGTCACAAAAACATATCTCACTTCTAAACCTTGTCCAAGACTCCATACATCCCTGACACCATCACTTAGAAAACATTATCCCAAAATCAACTCACCGATCACTGTTAGGTCAGACTTCTATTCTCTGAGCAGTCAAGGCACTACTTCTCAATGAGACATTCATGCCCTAAATCTGGTAAACGAAACACACTAGTTTCAAAACCCAAGATCCAAAACACTTTCAAAGACCTCTTAATTCCCATGTCCTCATATCAAAAACTTAGAATAACTTATATTGAAGAAATAAGCAGTTTTTAGTCCGAACACTGTAAAAAAGGCTACTAAAATAGGACTAATTTTCAAAGAAGACTCCCTTCAAACATTCCCAAAACACTTAAAACATCAAAAAATTCATTAGACATAACACAAAACTCCCAATTTATCCATTTTCAGGGATTAAAAGACTCCTTTTGATAGTATATTGACAAACCCTTGTTTATAGGGTGAAAAACTCAAAAATCAATGAGGGTTTCCTGTATAGGCTACATGCAAACCTCAAAACCTCTAGCCAACCATTGGAACATGTCAAAATACATCTAAAAAGGCATTTGGAAACATCTTCTAACCCATGCACTTGTTCTTTCTCCACTGTCATGCTAAAAACTATTCATTTTGACTAGAAAACTCAGAATTTCCTGTGTAGCAGCAGCTCCTTCAAGGTATTATTTCTTTTTCCTCCACTCACAAACATCAAAACATAACAAATAACCTATCCCTAACCTACTCCACCAATCTACCTAACCTACATTGTTGGAGTAGTGTGGAAATGCCTTATAAGACTCAAAACTCAATGCACAAGATTTCAGACCGAGCCATAAGAAGAATGCTCAAAGAAACATTAAATTTATTGGATTCCTTCCCAAATGGATGCAAACAAATGGTGATTCCCCAACCTACTGGAAAAAATCTAAATTTGAACCCTAAACTCTTGCACAGTCCGTACAAGTTAAGAAACAACTGAAAAACACAGAAAATAAGCTAAAACAGGGAACTCTTTGTTAATTTAATTCTTCTAGAATACAATGATCTCTTTGCTCGGCCTTTACAATGCTTTTAAAGAAGTTTCCAACCATCAAATACCTCTTCATCTTCCTTGAACGACCTATGACTTGTCCTCTTCCTTGATTTTCTTGATTTTCTTGTTTTGTCTCTTCACATTCCTTCTTTTTCTCTCTTTTACATATTTAGCATTTTGACAATATTACACTTTGTGCTTTTTCATGCCTTGATTACATTTAATTTTTGCATTACATGGAATTAAATACATTTTTGACAACTTAGCCTTTTGAAGGCATTACATGACCTAGGTGCTCCTGCACCACAAGCTATGGTCTCATAGTTTTTTTTCACATCAACGTGATTTGATTCACGTGAAAATCAACATGAACTAGATTTTGTATTATGGAGCTATATTAAGCTGCCACTTTGAAAACCAATGTAACAATGATACAAAATAATGTTTAAAACTACAAGAAGGCATCAAAATGGCTAGTGTACTAAACAAATTCTTATGATTTACGAATAATGTTGATAACTCTACTTAGTTGGCTTCTTTTTTCAAAATCATACAAATTGAACCCTAGCATCAATAGACTCTGTATATCAAGCTACCAAAATTCAAGTTACATCAGGCCCATATCACCAAGACACAACCTGAACAATAGGAGGAATGGCCTATTTCAACATACTACACTCAAACCCTTAAGGGATCGATTCGGTTGAATATAGCTCAGAGTGATTCCATGTGTTTAGGTGCGAAAAAAAATCATGCCTAGCGTAAACATGCCTACTCGGATGCGTTGGAATAGTCCGTTTGGTCACACAAGTTGCAAAACAAAAATTGCACCATCTTGCAACTTTCCACTGTTTGTATCTGACACTTTTTCTATCAACTAAAAACTAGACACCACAGGAAAACCACTCTAAGATAATGAAAATCGAGAGAGGTTATTGTAGAGGGGCCCAACATAATCTCATAGGATTAGATGAGAACTTTATAAGTGTCACGGTGTCTGAGTAACCTCATGCTGAAGTTTGCAATCATTTTTCCCTTTGGACCCTTAAGGGATCGATCTGGTTGAACGTAGCTTGGAGTGATTCCGCGTGTTTGGGTGTGAAAGAGGACCATTCCTAGCATAAACATGCCTATTCAGATGCATTGGAACAATCCGTTTGGTCACACGAGTTAGAGAACAAAAATTGCACCACTTTGCAACTTTTCATTGCTTCCATTTGACACTTTTTCCATCAACTGAAAACTAGACACTACAAGAAAACCACTCTGAGATAATGAAAACTGAGAGAGGTTATTGTAGAGGGGCCCAACACAATCCCATAGGATTAGACAAGAAGTTTCTAAGCATCATGGTGTCCGAGTAACCTCATGCTGAAATTTGCAACCATTTTTCCCTTTGGACCCTTAAGGGATCGATCTGGTTGAATATAGCTCGAAGAGATTCCGCGTGATAGGTGTGAAAGAGGATAATACCTAGTGTAAAAATGCCTATTTAGATGCATTGGAACAATCTGTTTGGTCACACGAGTTAGAGAACAAAAATTGCACTACTTTGCAATTTTTTATTGCTTCCATTTGACACTTTTTCCATCAATTGAAAATTGGACACTACGAAAAAACCACTCTGAGATAAAAAAAACTAAGAGAGGTTATTGTAGAGGGGCCCAACATGATCCTATAGGATTAGATGAGAAGTTTCTAAGAATTATAGTGTCTGAGTAACCTCATGTTGAAGTTTGCAGCCATTTTGCCCTCTGGTCTTTTAAGGGATCAATCTAGTTGAACATAGCTCAGAGTGATTCCACATGTTTGGGTACACAATAGGACCATTCCTAGCATTAATATGCCTATTTATATGTGTTGGAACAGTCTGTTTGGTCAGACGAGTTGGAGAACGAAAGTTGCACGACTTTTCAACTTTTCACAAGGAAAAAAGACACCTAACCTTCAAATCTTGCTTCCAAACTTTTACTAGACCTTGGTACACTTTATTCATCTTTATTTTAACATGAAAAAAGCTAAAAAACCTTCTTACAACACTGTTTAATCATATTTCACAATTGCTTGCACTAGAAGACCAAATTTGCTTGTAAGTGCTAAAACACTAAATCGGGTGTAACATGCAAACCACAATGAATCTTTATAGGATAAATACATTTTAGGGCACCCATTTTGGCCATTAAAAAAATATATCATTTTTAGATACACTTATTTTGGAACACATGCCTGCTGTCCCAACTTCTTTGATTCTAAAGAACCCCAAATAGGCCATTTTAACAAAGAAAGTAGTATTTAATCATCACCAAAATACCAAAAAACCTCAAACAGTCTTTTTCCATGTGTAAAAACTCTCAAATAAACAAGTTTCAAGATGGAAAACACCCAGCAATACACAAAATCTGTAAACCCTTGATTATAGGGTGAAAATCACAAAAATCAGTGAGGGTTTCAAGTATTTCACTCTAAGAAACCTCAAACACTCCGGCCAACACTTGGATCATGCCTTATTATGTCTAAAAATACTTTTAGAATCATTTCCCTAGACATGCATTCATTTTTTCTTCCATACCCTGCATAAAACCTCCATTTTTGGATGAAAAACTCAGATTTTGGCTGTGTAGTAGCAACTCCACCTTTTCATTCTTGACTTCCATGCAAAAAATGACTCAACCAAAACAATAAACTGATGTAGAAAAGGATTGGAATCTTTCAACAAACAAATTTAGATTATTCCCAAGTAATTTGCAAAACCCCAAGTATCTATCTTGACAATTATCTCCTTTCAACTAGGTCTACTCTAGTAGCCATACAAACCATGTTTTTGGGCTTTATCACTTTAGCTTCCCAAATGAATTCTCAAATAAATGAATGTTTTTGAAGGCATATCAACTGATGCAGAGTAGGGTGGAGGAATACAAATTCAGACTTAAGAACCAAGAAACCAACTCAGGTTCATATATATAATCTAGCTTGCATAAGGTCAACACTATAGTCTTCCAATTCACCACTGAACAACTAAAAGACCAATTCCTTAAAGATAATTGTAAAAACATCCATTGATCATCCAAATAAAATTCATACTTCATCAAGAAGATAGATCCAAGCTTCCACCTAAGATTCATGTGCCAAAGCTTAAAGAAACATCAAGGTATCATGCTCAAGGGCTACAAGAACTAGCCCAATTTTACAAACAAACCCACCTTTAAACTTCTTGTCATAAAAATATCTCCTAGAAAGTCACAAATTATGCTTCAAAACCACAAATTTTCTGGTCAAATACTCCGTACAAGTCTGCTAACCTGCTGCTCCAACAAACCCTCATTTTCCCTCCTAAAATCTAGGGTTTCTCAAGATCTTCACTCAAACAACCACAATTCAAAAAATTAAAACATAAAACATGTTTCCCTAGGTATGCTCAGACCTTCCAACCCTTCCTAAACTCAATCCCAACACAAATCCAGGAAAAGACAACTTGAAACCAACATTTTCACATAGAAACTTAATATTTTCTGCCTAGGCATCGTAAGAATTCAAACTTAAAGACTCCCCCTTGCCAAGAAACTTCATTCCACACCTAATATACATGCATGCAAGTATTCCCACTGAGTCACATGGCTTTACAGTAGGTGGGAAGACAAAAATTACATTTTTTTAATCACAAAACAGTGATAAATTTGTTACACGGGCTGCTCCAAAAAAAATAGTATTTCTCCCTCCAAAACGAATATTGGAAGCCCTAAATGGAAGAAAATGGAAGCTAATTCACAATACTACATGAAAAAATGAATGATAAAACCTTCTAAGAATGTACAGGTCCATATAGGTGAAGGAAACTATGAAAATATAGTAAAATCAGAAAATACAATGAAAAATTATAAATAAAGTGTTGAAAACTCTGAATCAAACATTAACCAAACTTTCTATATTGAATAATTAGCCTTGAATGGACTTAAAATAGAAATTAAAATTTCTCTTGATCTTACCCAACACATTTGCTTTCCTTTTGAACTTTTGTCTTTTTGTCTTCCACTAAAATTGCTAATTTTGGCTTTTGGCAGCTTTTACAACTTTTTCCATTTTGCAATTTTTCAATATTTCTTATGCAACTCTTTAAAGACTCCTTCCTAAGGCTCACATTACATGATAAATGGTCTGTAAAGCCCTTATTTAACACAAATAACCCTAAAAAACTTAAATTACAAGGTTCACCACATGAATCCCCTTATTGATCAACTTCTTTACATCATGACTCAATTGACCTAATACACACAAAAATGGTATTGAATCCTTATTAAATGAAATAGAATGACCTAAAACCATCTAAGAACACCCTAAATGATCAAATGACCAAATAATAGAAACCACAAGGGTTGAAGTGTTGAAAAGATGGAGTTGGTGCTCCTGCTTTGGATAGTATGATTGCCAACAACATACAATGTTCACAAGGCCTTTTTGAAGGAATATCAACCTCCTCAATCGACTACAACCAATTTTCAACTTCTTTTACAAGCGTGACCCTTCAAATTCTAAGTATTTGCAAAATGACAACTTTTGGTTTGACAACATTACATTGTTATGTGCAACTTTTGACATATTGATGTAAATGACTCCATACCTAAACTAGTGACCTTATGATGGCCTCATTACATCATCTTGACCCTTACATTACAAATTTACATATATTTTCACATTTAGGCCATTCAAGGCTTCATTACACCAAATTGACAACATGCTAACATGACATTGCAACCTCATATCCTACCAACCCAAATTGACTTAAAACACTTTCTAATGGTCCTTGTGACCTTATTACAACATTCTTCATGGACTACAAATCAAAATTTACCACTTGCCGACTTGTGGTCCTAATTGTCCTTGGTGCTCCTGCACATAAACACCCTACTATAACCCTACTCCACTAATCTACAAGCCTAATTGAGTGGAGTATGCTTTATTTCTTAACTTGACTCTCAAAACCTCAAATTGAAGGTTCCAAACTGAATTTTAGAAAATGTGCTCTAACAGTGGAAAAACTCAATGGATGTTCTTCTAGATGGACTCAAAAGAAACACAATTCTCTGTATTATCTTAATCTACAAAGGACAAGGCCTAAATCTACTGTATAGGTGGTACAAAGCTAACAAAACTGAAAGAAAACATAGAAATTTATGAACAGGGGACTTTATTGCAAGATTTCGTTCAAATCAGAATTGAGATTTGTCAAGATCATCAAAATAAGGATGTTGCATTGCTTTTTTTGGTTGAGATTCTCTTTTATGGCTCAAAAATCAACATTTTCTGCAAGGAGGGACCAATCAATTTTTACTAGTTTAGTTATAGATACGCAAAGGAAAAGAATAAAAAGAAATAGCTCATCCAAAATAGATGGAAGACACTTACAGATAGGCATGGCAGTCTCTCAACTTAGTTAGTCTTGGTCATACATCTTCACTAGGAGTTCCAAGATACCTATTGCACACAACACCTCTCATGAATAAAATTTCTTGAAATTCAAGATGCTCTTATAATGTCTACGTCATAGGTGGTCATGATAAGGTTAAATTCAAATGAATAACTTGAAATTGCCTCACCAAGCTTTGCATACACTTTTGTTATGGCTTAAAATCATAATTGAGATTTGTCAAGATCATCAAAATAAGGATGTTGCATTGCTTTTCTGCTTGAGATTCTCTTGGATGGCTCATAAATCTGCATTTTATGCAAGGGGAAACCAATCAATGTTTGCTTGGTTACATACATATACACAAAGTAAAATAAGATGATAGCATTGGCATCAACCAAATTGATGTGGATACAAGTATAAATTAATAAGAATTGTTGTGCATATACTTACAAATTAATCCAATGAACCATCCGAGTCTGCTCTACTCTTTATTGTGTCAAGTATTGCCTCATGGTCAGACTCACAGACCTTCCACAAGGTCTTGTTCAAAGGTCTACCCCCATATTTGGTCAAATGAACATTTGATGCCATGACAAGGTTTGAGTAATGAAGAATCTTATGATGCATGTCAAATTCCTCAAACAACCAATGTTTAACACTCTTATGTGGGTACCTTCTCAGCCATGTTCCAGTAACAACAACTGAGCCTGTAGGGTATTCAATATTTTCTCCATCTATAATTGGGGCTTCCAATTTATTTTTGCCAACACAACGACACAAGTAATAGTTCAGACTTCTCTTGTCTTCATCTACAATAATCCATAAACATGCCCTCATTTATATAGCATATCTCTTGAAATTAGTCAACATTATGAATACAAGAAAGTAAGATAACAATATGGAATTTCAAATACTAAGCAAGTAGATATATTACCTAGTTGAACTAGATTTGATACATGGTCAAAGTCGACCGATGATTCCATCTATGTTAGTTCCAATTCCATCAGAGGGCGATACGTGTGAAGTGGGCTAAGATAACTTGTCAACCATTTGTCAACCCACTCCCCTGACTCACAATCATTCTAGGCTTGCATTGTACATAAGAACAAAAGCATGCCATCTTACGGTATCGATACTCCATGAACCTGCATTTGAGCTAAGGAAAGAGTGCAACTCACTCGATCTTGTTAGTGTACAACAATCCTCATATGGTGCAATGTTAGTATCATCCATCAACAAAAAAAATCTACGAACTGAAGACGTACCTTCATTACCTAGGCCCATCGAAGCATTACACCACTCAACAATTGATCTTGCATCTATCAACTTTGCACTGTCTTTATACTTTTAACTCTTCTCGTGCTAATGCTCTTTTCACGCATGCTCCTGCACCGTCATGTTCCCCCTTTCCATGTTTGTCCCCACAAAAGTTCCACATATGTTGAACAGGTGTAGTGAGATGCATCATATAGATCCAATAGAACATGTGCGATTCTTGAATTGTTCTACGCTTATCCTCAATTCTCATATTATATGTCGCATCAGATGATATGCCCTTTGATCCAAAATGAATGTAGAACATCCGAAGCAACCTTGCACTAACTCTGGAGAATGTGTGTGATCATCACTAATATATAAAAGTGATACTCCCTCAATACCTTCCTTTGGTCCTCTCAGACTATCAACTATATTACGAATGAATGCTATGTGCACAAAATATCAAAACCCATGTGGAGTTGTAATATCATGATCTCACACCTCACGTTGTGGTTGTAGAGTGTATTTCTTTGTAAATTCAACCACTGAAACTATGTTTCCAACTAGAAAGGTGTCCTTGCATAGCTTGAATTATGTGTCTAGCCATCAGGATCTATGGGTATGCCTTGCATACTCATACATTATATTGTCATGAAACATGGACATAAACTGATACATTGGAATCTTTTGAATAACCAAATCACACCTTTTTTCTTGAGACTCCATCTTTGTAGATTCCACTATGCCAATATTTTATACTTCCCCAAAATCTGCTAGTTTATACCCCACCTCATCGTAGCACCATATGTTGTTATGCTACGCATTATTTAAAAATACTAACTCGCATGAACCTTCAAGCATGTTCTCATGTAGAATATTTGGCCATCCTCTATTTGACATAATTTTTTTGATAAGAACTCTTTTGAAGATTTTGGTGGGGCTTCTATGCCACAATCCTACAAAACATCATTAGTATGCAAATCTAAACATATATAACGAGAAAAATCATAATGGTTAGCGAATTCAATATGTAGTCTACAACAAAAAGTAGTGCATGTGTGATTTATCTTGACATAAAAAGGTTTAAGAATTTCAAAGAATCTTTGAGAAATACTAATTTGAGGATAAGCATTTTAAAATTTATTAAAAAATTGGGTTTGAGTTGTATCCAAAAAATGCTTTGGATGTGGCTCACGGTTCCGACTATCGATTCTCCTTCTTATGACATCCCTTTGATTCAGAGATGGCCTTGTATTATTCTTCCAATAATCTTCAATTAGTGTTCTCAATGCTTCAACAACTTTTTTATCTTTGTATGGCAGTCTCCCTGAGAATGCCCATAATTCATTTAAATGTGACCTCAATTCTTTGCCGCCTTTGAATGGCTTTTGATAAAGTTTTTCTACTAATGCCCATTTGTTCACTTGTCTTTTTAATGAGGCAAGATATCTTTGTTTGATAGCTTACCAAAGTCGATGTAATGACACGTCAGGTGACATTACTATCCTTTGACCGTGAGGTCTTACCCACATTTTCATAAGCATGCATTAGATTCTTCACAATAGTGTTTTCATTTGATGCATTCGATGTTCTCAACCCAAGAGTCTTCATTATGTTTCTATACTTTAAACCCCGCATCAATTGAACAAATAGTTGACATATTGCGGTCTTATTTAGCCTTTCAAAGAACATTTTCCAAATCTTATCAACATAACTTCTACAAGTGCGTGCTGGAATCTTACCTTCCATGTGCTGCAAAATATCCTCATCAATATTAATAAAAAACTTTGGCTTTCTACGCAAAATTCTAGATGGTTTTATCTTAGGTACATACATCTCAACATTGGCAATTTCAACAATATTGAATTGAGGTGGGCTAGATTGCATACCTTCGATCGAGGGTGGAATAGAAGACATACCTTGAGGTTCACATGGGGATGATGGAATACCTTGTTCATCAACTCTGAGTGATGATGTACTCTCAACTTCAGATGTGGTGGATGGTGTCCAACCATACTCACTTGTGGTAGATGGTGTCCCTCCATATTCGCTTGTGCTTAACGGTGTCCCTTCGTATTCACTTGCGGTAGAGGGTGTGTCTCCAACTACGATATCTGCATCTCCCCTAGCACGACTCTTTTGCATTCGTGCCCTTTGTGCTGCCAATTTCTTTTCTCTTTTTGATGGTTGAGGTTCCTCTACAACTAGATTTTTTTCATCAATCGTTCCCAATTTCTGCTTTTCACGATATTCCCTCATCCATTTTTTCTCTTTATCTCTCAAGGCTTGGAGTTAATCATCTATTAGTTTTTTCCTTTTAACAGTTCATTTCTTCGGCATGACGAATAATTTTACCTGTGCAAAAAGTGCTAAGTTGTCAAATTAACTAATTGAAAGCTTTGGAAGCATACACAAAGAAAGTCCATTGAAAACGTAAGGTTGTAACATGACAAACTGGTGCAGAAGCACCTAGGTCATGAAATTCCTTCAAAAGGATAATTTGTTCAATTTATAATGTTCAAGTAAATATGATGAGTGAAGGTCATGAAATGATGAATTTCAATGTATTTGCACCATGAAATAGGTCACTAGGTGATATTATTGAAAAGTTGCTTTTTATAACAAAAGTTATCAATTATTGTAAAATGTAAAATTGTGCAAAAGTAGGAAGGTGAAGAGTCTTTTGTGGAAGGGAAAGGATGGGTTGATGAAGATGAAGAGGTAGTTATTTCAATTGGTTTAGACACCTTTAAAGCATTTATGGCTACCGAAGGCGAGATCTTGTATCCCAAAATCAAGTTAATAAAAACCTCTTAGTTATTTGGAAAGCTTTTCTATTCTTGTTTTCAGGTTGCATAGTGATTCAAGAATTCTAAGATTTGATTCTTGTTAGGGAAAGAGACTTCTTTCATTCTTGAAAGTTGTAGGAATTGTAATTCAAATAATCAATCTAATTTGAACTTAGTTTCCTAAGTCTCGGTCTATGGTTTCCTTAGAATTGTTTTGAGAGTCTAAAAAGTGATTCTTAGCCATTCCACCGATGTAGGGCTAGTAGGTCGGTGGAATGGATCATATTTAGTGTCTTTTCAATGTGAAGATGTGTGTGGCAGGGGTAAATAGAAATAAGAAGTCGGGATATTGTTGCATGAACAAAATTCTGAATTTTCTCATTAAAAAAAATGGTGTTTTCAAGTAGGGTTTAAGTGAAGATAGGATGATGGATGTGTTGATTTGAGCAAAGATATCTTAAATGGCTAGGATGATGTTTGATTGCAGGTCTAAGGAACATAGGTGTTTGATTGTTTTTTCCTTGAAGGGGTAAGTTGAGTTGATGAGTGATTGTTGTATTGTTTATGACAAGAACAAAGTTGAAAGTTGATTATGAAAATGGTTTGCTATATGGAGATGGTGAATTGGCTACTGATAGCCTTATAACTTGAAATGAAATAAATGGATTTTGGTTGAATGAAAAGTAGTTTTGGATGAATTTGACAAAGTTTGTATAAATTGATCTTCTCCTGATTTGATTTGGGAAGGAAGTTCCCTAAATAAATGATGTTATTGAGTGGCTTGGCAATCTGATATTGCATCACAAACAAACAATTTGATCAATATGGAATAAGCAAAACAACAAAAATAAAAGCAAGCCATAATAGAATGAAAGAAAATGTACAAAGATTTCACATACATAAAAAAGAAAAGTTTCAAATGGAGGAGTTCTACCCAATTATGCAGCCTTTGCTTCTTCCTTCCTCAAACTCCTCAAAAATTTGACTTCTTCAAAAGCTTGTTCCCCTCCAAATTTCAATTGTATATCAATTATCATTGTAATTCAAACTTGAATTGATATTATATGCCTCTCAACGTGAAAACTCTACTATTTCATGCAAAGGTGATGGAAAGAACATTCAAAAGGTGATGGAATCTCAAAATCATGCATGCACGCTTCACTCAATCACCAAAAGCTACTTTTTGTCGGATCACACAAAAAACCAGCAAAATATGTAGAATGTGGGCCGACATCACGGGTATATTTTGATTTTTACCATAGTGCAATAAAATATCTTTCATTATTTAATCCTAAACGGACATATCTCTACTGCTTAATAACGTGCTCACGTTATGATAAATTTGGCATTTTTAAGCTTTAGATGGTAGATTTATAGGGTAGAGGATTAAGGGTACTAGGGAGAGAGCTAGAGTGATTGAGTGAGAGAGAGGGAGATACTTCAGAGAGATACCTAAGAGAGGGAGAGATACTTGAGAGAGAGAGGAAAGAAAGGGTGAGAGAGAGATAAAGGAGGAAGGGAGCTGGGTGGGGTAAGAAGTTTAAGGGTGAAGATTTTAAGGTTTACAATTAGGGTAGAGGAGAGGGCGGAGGTCACTAAGAGAGACCCTAAGAGAGGGGTAGGAGGGAGGGTTGAGAAAGGGAGAGGGGGTAGGAGGTTGAGAGAGAGAGACCTAGGAGGAGGCGAGTGGGAGGAGGGTAGGAGGAGAGGTTGAGAGAGGCTAATAGAGGAAGCGGATAGGAGGAGAGGGTTGAGAGAGAGAGACCTAGGAGGATAGGAGGAGGGTTGAGAGAGAGACCTATGAGAGGGAGCGGTTGGAGAGAAGACCCTAGAGAGGAGTGGGTAGGAGGGAGAGGTTGAGAGAGAGAGAGAGACCTAACGGAGGAGGGTGGGAGAGGGTTTAGAGAGAGAAACCTAAGAGAGGGAGAGGGGGTAGGAGGGAGAGGTTTGAGAGAGAGAGATACATAACAAAGGGAGAGGGGGTCAGAGGGAGAGGGTTGAGAGAGAGAGAGACCTAACAAAGGGAGAGGGAGTAGGAGGGAGAGGGTTGAACAACTCTCTCCCACTCTTTGCCACCCTTTGCCACCCTCTCCAACCCTTTGCCACCCTCTCTCACCCTCTCACACCCTCTCCCACCTTATCCCACCCTCTCCAACCCTCTCCCACCTCCCTGTTAGCTCTCAAAAATGCAGGTTTGAACCACGAAAGGTTGCCAAGCTTTCACAACATTTAGGGTAACAGACAAGGCCAAATGAATTGAACCTTCTACTCTGCAGGTGCTGCCAACCAAGGTGGGTGTACCTATATGAGTGAGGTAGACTTGAATTGTGCTTATCTCTCTTGAAATGTTTTTCCCACAATGGTAGATGGGAGTGGACAAATAAAACTGGAATTTGGTAAAAATTATATAACAACATTAAAATTAAAACCTAATATGTTCAGTTAACAAATGTAAAAAATGAATGAAACTAAATGATAAAAATGCAAAGACTAGTTATTGGGTATTTAGAGTTAAATGAAATCTTAAATGAATAATTTTTTTTTGGCAGAAACTCAAATTGTTTGGCATATGTTTTAGTTTATAACTTGTATAAATATGCAAGACTGTGACTACCAAGTTATTCTTAATGATCCAAATGAATCTCCCTGATTACTATGATCCATTAAAAGGATTTAATCTTTTCTTGAAAGAGTCAATCAATCAACCACATAGATATAACAAATGTGCACTGATAAAATGAATATAAACTTGTTACATCAATTTAAATAACCAGAAAGCATCAATCTTGGAGACAACTTTAATAATACTTTCAATGAGCACAACAAACAATTGACACTAGAAAAATTTCATCACATCAGAAATTCAATTGAAATCTCCATTATTTTTCAATCATGCATCATAGTCTAGAAAAAAATTCTATCCTACTATATTTTTTTTACTCTGTCTCTCCTCTTCGTTGTTGTCAAAAATGGGTTTTATATATCGGCCACATGAAAATTCATGTCCATTCGCATTCACATCTGGGCAGTTATTTCATTCGAGCCTTTACAACTGTTCAACATACTCCCATGAAGACATTACACAGTCTTACCGATGTTCAATGTCTCACCGATGGTTATTCCTTCAATTACAAGTATATTGCTGAAACTCTCATCGATGAAAACCATCGTTGTGACTTATGGAGTCGGCAGGATGTCCCAAAACTCACTTCATTTCTTATCGAAACATCTGCTTAAGTTCACTTTTTGATCACTGTGACATAGCAATTTTCTTGCTGATGAACCTTCATTCGGTATGATTCACATAGATCTTGCCAAAGAAGCCAGTCTCACCGAACGTATCTCCAAGTTTGAATCTTGTCGCTGTGACATAGGAGTCGGTAAGACTTCATGACTTCATTCTGATGGCAATGATAGGACCCACCTTCAACAGTATCAGCGAGACCAAACAGATGCTACATGAAATTTTACCGATGACTTAAGTTTGGCCGATGTAACCCTTTGTATCCCAATCAATAAGACTCTTATGTGTTTGATATGACTCTCCTCGATAATTATTGTCTCGGCGATAAGTTCACTTTGCTTTCTGATCAGTATGACCTATAATGACTCGCTATGAGATATAGCGATAACCACTATCTTGCCGATAGATATCCCTTTATCTTATGTTTTGCTATGACTTTTGGAGTCAGGCAGAGGTTTCATAGAATACTTTGTGTCTTACCGAGATACATGCCGTGGTATGTTTTCCAATCAATTAAACATATTTACTCTCTCGTTGATTAAACACTTCGGTGAGACATATGAGTCGGCAAGACTACATAAGCTCATCCTGAGAGTCATTTGATATAATCCCCTTATGCTTTGTCGGCGAGACCGGGTGCATTCATTGAGACTTTATTCTAATAACCTTTAGTTTGGCCGATACATCATTCTGTGAGCTAGTTGGTGAGACATAATACATTTCTGCAAGACCTCACTCCGAAGACTTTTGGTTTGGCCGAAACATTTGCTTGGGCACCAATCGGTAAGACAGTATGATTTCACTATGACTCATCCCGATGAAAGATTTCTCATCGATATATCATTCTGTCACCGAAACAATGATCTGTGTCCTGCTGATGGGTGTTTGCATATGAATTTTGATCGGTGTGACATCTCTGAAGTCTTGCTGATAGACCTACAACAAATGTATATTAGCAAAAAAAAACATTATGGATCAGGGAGACCCTCACCATCTCTTGCCGATATGGATTATATAGTGAAATATTCATGACTCGATGGATTCTATGGGACCACATGGAAAAATATGGGAAAAATGTTATGAAGAGAGAATTTTTGTGTCTATGGTAAGGAATCATTCAGAAAATCATGGGTATGAATAGCTTGTAAAATTCTCAAAATTTTACAGTTCCAACACTCCCACCCTCTCTCCCACCTCCTACCATCTCCCACTCTCTCCGACCTTCTCCCACCCTCTCCAACATTCTCCCACTCTCTCCCACACTCTCCCACCCTCTCCCACTCTCTTGCACCCTCTCCCAC
>VDFB02169182.1:0-38624 GCA_007258455.2 Sequoia sempervirens
TACCGCTCCAGACTTGGCCATTTTCCGGATATCCTCACTTTGCAGTATTACACCAAAGACCTCGCACGTACGAGCGACTGCTAAATCCCGAAGGCTGACGGCTGGGCTCGTTGGAAAGATAAAATGATTACGCTCAATAGCCATAGAGACTTCGAACGCGAACGGGCTCATCTGACAGGCCTAAAGGCTAGGCGCCTTTGGATTGTGAAAATACACTGAAAATCATTTGTTGGTCCGCCCGTGAAATTACGTGCTTGGAAGAATCTCTGCTACGACCACCTGGAACGTCGGATTGACAAGCAGAATGGTGCGTTGCGGAGCTAGGCTAAAATACTACTGATGTTAGGAAGACTCTGTCTGCAAATTTTGCCATCTGGAGGATCCTTTAAACCAGCGCCCTTGGCCTGTACTTGCACTGGGAACAAACGGAGAAGCTCAAAAACATGAAAACTCCATTTTAAGCTGATCTTTGGATGACTGCTGCCTGAACTCTGAGAGTCGGATGACTATGCTTGTTATCTTGTTGGATAAGCAGACTAGTCGAGAACAAATTGACTGTATTTGCCATCGGACATGCCAAGATTTACCCCCTCCTTAAGATGGGCACCCTCAGGCTAGAGGCGCGCTTTTGCCTGAAAAGAGCAAAATTCTCACATCTGGAACTTTAAGGTTTTCAACTTCTGTCGTTGTTAACCAGAGCTGTGGGTCTCGGAAAGCTAAGCTGGATAGCTCGGCGGATAGCCAGACTGATTCTGAGGAGATTGACTGGATGCTTGAACATTTTAACTAGAATCTTGACCTTCAATAAGCTGGGCGCCCCTGGGCTATACTTGCGCTTTTGTCATTTTCCTTTGAGAAATCTCCATGATTTGATCACTAAAAACTCTGTTTCGATCACTGAAATGACCGTCTGCAATATGAAATGTCGTCGTAAGATGCTCCTCCATCGTGAAAATCTCCATTCTGAGTCTCTGCTTCAGTCTTTGATCAATAAAACTGACTTTGACTGACAAAATATTAACAAAAACTCCATGCTTGATATTGCCCAAAACTGTGTTCTACAACATTTTAGCAAAGTTTAGACTTTTAAATGCAAAATGCCTTGATGAAGCAAAAAATTTGGTTTGGGTACAACACATAGCATACTTCGGCAGAGTATCATAGCTCTAGAAAGTGATGCAGTTAACAATCTCATTGAGGGATTGGTTGCTCGAGATCACACTCAATAGACTTCAATTCCCACCTCTCAGAATAGACATTATACACAGGAGTTAAACTTGGCATTATCTTCTCAAGTTAACTCGCTGTCCTATTTCATGCATATCTATTCGGAGATCAGCTTTATTTACTTGGAGTTTCATTTAGGGTTTATGTTAACTGATGGTAGTGTTCCAGTTAACATGCTTTCAATAAGGACGTGTATGCTTGCACAATTGTCCATTTTTAGATTAGATGTTTCGGTTAACTGATGGTAGCTTTCCAGTTAACTGTATAGTTTCCTTTATTAGGGCTTAGCAATAAATCTTGCATGCATTGCAAGACTGTAGTTGACTCAAGGTGATTTTAGGGTTCCCTACACCTTTCGATGTCTATAAATAAGAGTTTTTGCTCATTTGTAAATAACTTTTGCATGAGAGAAATATATGTTGTGCCTACCCTGCCTTCAATATTGCTCGTTCTGTATCTGTTCATGCGTTTTTACTATTATAATGAATTGTTATGCCACATAGGGTTTCATGCAATTATAATGGTGAATTCTTTCCATAGTTAGATCAAATTTCTTTTGTGTTCAATAAACTTGTTCAGATTGAGATGATAGTTGTGCCACCTTGCCTTTAAGTAGAGAATCTGAATTTGGTTATCGTGTGATGTGTGTAAACAATAAACTTATTCAGATTGAGCTGATAGTTCTGCCACCTTGCCTTCAAGTTGAGAATCCGTACTTAGTTTATCGTATATTGTTGTTCCCAATAAACTTGTTTAGATTGAGCTGATAGATGTGCCACCTTGCCTTCAAGTTGAGAATCTATACTTGTTTATCGTCAAATAGTCAACCTTGCTCCATTTCCTCAGGCTCTGTTTTCTTGAGGAAACTGGATAGATTTAAGTAATTAGCCTAGTTGTAGTTAGTGATCCGCGAAACCAGAAAATACTCAGCTGCAACGTATATAGTTTTCGAGAAAGCCTTGTACCTCTACAGCTGAAAAAAAAAAGACAGAATATAGTTTAGTTTACTTTCCTTTTCAAAGCACTTTCGTCAAGCACAACGAGGGAGCTTCCCCTCCTAATTTGAAGAGCACTCATTGCGTAGTGTGCATAGCTGTCCGTACCAACTTATACTCCAGAGGTGTTAGTTGTTACGCCAACAGAGCTAAAAATAGATCGCTGATTTTTCTTTAGAAAAAGGCAGATTTTCGATGTAAGTAACCCTAGTTCTTCCAATCTTGAAACTATGTACTTCTGATGAGGGTTTTCTGAAATTTTTTGTGTTTTGCTGTATTTTTGCCCTTTTGTGTATTTTAAAATTATAATGCCAGGCATGAAATAAAATACAGGAAATGTAAATATAAAACCCTACTGCAGCAAATAGATAATTTTATTGATTTCACTTTGAAAACCTTTACAATAGGGCATACCTGGAATAAAAACTTAAGATGAAGAAACCTTTTTTTGAATTTCTCCTGAAAAATTTGATGAAGCACAAACTTGACCTCTAGATGAAGCCAACTATTAAGCACCTTCAGCGGATATTTCACAACCTCAACATGCTGTTGCAATGAAGCAGCTACGCTCTCCAATGTCAATACGCTAGCAGAAACCCGAAGGTCCCTTCCCCAAACGCCAAAAAGAAATCTTCAAACAAATATCAAATCCTGGTTGATAAGAATGAGCTCTTAGTCCCTTTTTATTCTTTTCTTGTGTGAGCTCAAACACTTTCCTGGCCCATGTGGGATAAAACTTTATAATATTAAAGTGACTTTATTATTATAAAGTTACTTTATAACTTTATAATAACTTTAAAATATTTAATTAAATCACTTAAGTCACTTAAACTTTAATATCTCTAGAAATACTAGTCCAATTGCTATGTTGTCTGAGCCAGGAGTCGACTCTCCCTGTTCTCCATGTGATCAGATGCCCATCTAAAAAAATAGAAACCCTGAACAGTGACTTACTATAAATACTAAGTATATGAAATTGAGTCAACCAAAGGCTAAGTTTGAACCCACACGAGGCGCTGAAGGCGAAAACTATTGATCACTGCCAAAAGGGACCCTCTAACCAGACATATTAGCCTATGAGGGCCAGGAATAGGCTAAATCCACCGAACTCAGATGCTTGTGAAATCAGGGACATTACAGTCCGCCCTCCCTGAAATTGCTTGTCCCCAAGCAATCTCTATTGCAAAGAAACCCAACTCCTCGGAAGGCCCAAAAGAAGAACTGTGAAATGTCCCATACATCTCTAACTGTCTCCTGTAGCATCAGCAAAAACACAACTGCAGAAGCTATCCCTGGATCCCAAACCCAAGATGAAGGTTTGTCGTATATGTCATCCTCAAACTTCCACTCCACTCTACTGCCTCCAACTACACCATGCTGAAAGTGGTGAAGTAACCCAATGGGACCCATCCAATACTCAGTGCCAAACCTATCACCACTTGGATCCCAATACAAAACTAAACTCACATCCATCTGTCATGCAAAGATAAGAACATCTAGAAGTATCTGCCATACTAAATCTCTCTTTGTCCACTGTTAAACACCCATGGATGTGATAACGAGCCAAACCATCATGCCAACTGACACCATAGTCACTTTACAACATAGAAGTAGCAAACCCTGTCGAATACATAACTACATGATGGATAATTGACTGTTGTCCCCGCAAGTGATTCCCCATGAACAACTGAGTCGGATACTTGTAGCCACTAATCTCGTCTTCTAAAGACGGCAAACTCCCATCCCACAACGGATGGTATAATCCCGGAGCCAATCCACAGCGATGCATCATCAAGTCCTTGGTGTGTGGATCAAAAGAAAAATGATGAGCACTCCTCACTGTGTAGTTGCGATGGAATGCTCCAACCTTGGTTAATGGCTCATCACTAACATTACTGGAATCAAGCAGCTGATCACTCTGACTCTGAAACACAAGAAGCGGGCGCCCAAAATCAGCTGCATGGGATGAGATAACATATTTGCTTCCAAAAGAGGGAAACAAATCAACATGAGAGCCATACTCCCAACCAAATGATACTCTGCGAATCCCCTGTGAAGATGATGGAATAGCCTCATGTACTAACACACAACTCTCAGGAGAATCTGCCACTGCGACACAAGAGCTATCAGTAATCTGTCCTGCATCCTCTGTCATGGTACTGACTACAAGAGAACCTGATGCAATGAGTGGTTCTCTACTGCTCTCAACCAAAGTACTTATCCCAATTGAGGCTACTACACCTATATCTGTGATAGATGTAACCACATCCTCACTACAACCCGTGGATATAAAATCATCACCAACTGTCTTTGTAGGAAACTAAATTGAATCTGCACTTGGTGGGTATTGTACCAAACTCAACTCCACGGTGAGCTCCTCCAACTGTGACTGTGACTCCTGAAGGACCAACTGGGCACTCTACAATGAGTCCATAGTCACCTCAAGCTCATGAGTGAGCTCGTCAACCTCCTCCTCCTTCCCCTTTAGCACGTCATAGCAAATACGATCCCGCTCGAGAAGATAGTTCCTATCAGCAAGTAACTGCAAATTATTATGTTTCATTAATCCAATAGCTTCGCGTAGTGTATGGAACTCTGCAAGGGAAAGGCTACTATCACCGTGTTCATCTGACATAAGAGTGCTCCAACCATAGATTGCCAACATCTGTCGAGCAACATCAAAATGCTTCAAAGTTGTCACAATCATATCATCACTAACCTTCAACTACCCCGCCAGATGATGATACCCCTGTGACTCATCATTTCCACCCAAATCTGCACTATAATAAGAGGTTGAATCCTCATCACTCACCTCATGATCAGCAGCAACATGTGCGCTATCATCAGTGCACACATCAGCAACTAAGGTACAACTGCTATGTACCTCAAAGGGTGGCTCAACTGATAAGGTAGACGCCGTTGATATAACAATATCTTCACACTTCCACTTCCAATGTACCTATATTCATCATCCAACTCATGATCCTGGGATTCTATTCCAACACATGAACCTTCTGTTGTACCCAAAACCAAAATTTTTGCTTCACTAAGGCATTTTGCTTAATTGAGTCTTAATCTTGTTAAAGTGTTGTCAAATGGTCGTTTTGGGGTTTTCAAATATGGAGTTGGTGTCAGTACTATGTCAGTCTGTTACCGAAGGAATTTAAGAAAAGCGAAAATTTGAAGGAAAATCGTCAAAATTTTCTATCTCTGGAGAAGGAAGCACATTCTCAAATGGGCGCCCTATCTTTTAGGGGTCCAAATCCTGTTTTTAGGGTTTGTCACCTCCAGCAGACTTCTGTCCGGCATCACGTCAGCTTCGCAGTGAGCTATCAAGCCTGTCAAACGGACCTGTTTTGTTCGAGTTACGGAAGATACAGTGCAAATATAGCTAGGACCTATGACCCCGCAGCAGATCCAAAGTCCAGCCGAGTTGGATCAGCAGTATAGGGAGCAAAGTAAAAAGTTTCACCCGATTTTGAAGTTCCAGTGCTAGGTGCTTAAGCTGCAAAACCACCTAGAGCAGCGGAAACCACCTAGAGCAGCGGCCAATATAGTAGAGGCAACAAGGATAAAGGCACCTAGGGCGGATTCAGTTTACTGAGCAAAAGGTCAGGTAGTATACTCCGTTTATCCCGAAGCGAATGAAGCATCCGAGCAAGCATCCCAGGTCGAGATACATAGCGCCTATCTCTGTTATCCCATGATGATGCTCCCTGCTCTTCTATGGTTATGGTCTATTCCTACCCAAACCCAAATGTGATGAGGCAATGACCGAGTAGCAAATCCTTTAGGAGATACAGAGCAAGCAGCACCGCCAACAACGGATCGAGACCTAGTAGCAGCCAGAGCAAAGGTATTGGAGGCAGAGCCATTATCTGAGCCAGCAGCATCAAAGCAAGCAGAAGAAGCAAGGGTTGCTAAGTTCCGGGTAAAGCAGCAAAGTCGGTCCCAGTCCCAGGCCAATCGTTTACCACTGCAGTAGAATAAAAAACCGCCCTTAGAATAGTAGGGCAATCACCCATCCCAAACCAAGTAATCTACAACACGAAGGGCGGTGGGGCCTCCAACTCACCCACCCACCCTTCGAACGGGCGAATCGACAAATCGGGCAGGACGACTCCAGCAAACAGCTTTGCGCCCCTCCCACCATTGCCATGGAAAACGGCTGGCCAAAATGGAATGTGGGGCAAATAAAATGCCGGGCCACGTCGGCGTTAATTCACGAAAACGGAGTCATGAACCTGGCGAGGGTGAATCTGAGTTGCTGAAACGCTTGAACTGGAGGCCAAATGTTGGGTCAAATCTTAGTCAAAATATCAGAAGAAAGAGCAAAAGAGCACATTTTGAGAAAGGCGCCCAAGCTTTTCAAGCCTTTAATGCCTTCTTTCTGATGATTTCAGATATTCAATGTGTCCGTGTTACGTTCAGCTTTCCGTTGCCTGTCTCCGTAAGATCAAAAGTTGTCTCAGCAGCTCGCAGTCGAGGTTTTTATATTATTTTTGTCGTTTCCAGAAATGGCTAAGTCTGGAATGAAAAGAGCAACTTTTAAAAAGGGCGCTCTTGTTTTTCACCCCTCAGATGATGTTTTCTGGGGAAATGTGCCTTTGCAGCCGTCGTGCAAAACGAGCTTAGCTTCGCAGTGAACTTGAGTTCCAGTCCTGAAAGTTAAGAAAATGAAAGTTATGAAGGATTTTGTTTTTCCCTTCGTACGAAATGCAGAAGTCAATTTGACTAAGTCTGAGAAAAAGCGCATCTTTTCAAAAAGGCGCTTGGATTTTTGAGCCTTCAGATGTCAGTTTTATGACGTGCAGTCTCAAGATATCATTCAATCAGTTCTTACTTAGTTCTGCAATGCACCTGTCAGCCAGCCAATCGGAGAAGTTAGTCAACCGGTATCAGAGGATGAACAGAGGTCCCGGCAGAGGTTTTAGCCTAAATTTTCATGAAATTTGGCTAAGTCTGGAAATCGCCCAAGAGTTCAAAGTTGAATTTTCGAAAGTGAGTTGAATGGACGCCTTAACTGGAGTTCTGACTGCAGTTAGATTGAACGATTTCTGGGTTGTCATCTTCAGTTCATATGTTTGCATGTGGAGTGATCTTTCAGTTTGCATGTCGAGTTAACTAGTTTGCATGTTCAGTTAATTACCTTGCATGTTGAGTTAACTTGATTGCATGTTAAGTTTAACTGAAGTTTATTACTAAAAGTCAACTGAAGTTTGCATGCATGGCGATTTTGGTCAAAATTGAGAAAGTTTTAGTGAAGATGGCGCTTCATCAAATATCAACTGAAGTTCAAAAGGGACGAATTGAAGCATGAAGCATTGTTTTGTGAAGCATGAAGCATTTTTAATGAAGTATGGCGAATTTGAAGTTGATAACTTCACTCATGAAAAGGGTCGCTATATTTAGTTTTTGAAAAGTGAAGCAAGATATTGGTGAAGATGGCGCACTTTTCAAGGGAATGGCAACTTTAGCTTGAAAAGGGTTGCTATATTTAGATTATATTTGATTAAAGCATGAAGTTGGCGCATTCTTGAAGGCCTAACTGAACTTCCAAAAGGGTCGCTATTTTTAGCATAATTATTGCATGAGTATGGCGAATCCCTTATCTCATTCTTGTTGTTAACTAAAGTTATCTAAAGGGCACGCCTTAGGTCAATTTGATGAATCCAAAGCAAGGTTGAAGATGGTGAACTTGATAAAGATGCTAACTGAAGCTAAAATCGCATGGATGAGTTAAACTAAAGACTTGAAAGGCAAACCCTAAAGCACGTCCACTTATTGAGCTTGTTCGAGTTTCAGTTAACTATAATAAGGACCAATGAGAAGCCAAGCGCCATTTTAATGCATGCTTTATTTAGTACGAATTTTCTATGATAAAATTCTATATATTTCAAAGAATGGCGTCCATTTTTGCATCATCTTTTGCTCTGAAGCTTGTATTCTTTTGAGCGACCAGCAAGCTTAAGGTGATTCAGGTGTCCGTTTTCAGCGTTCTTTGAAGCTACGAGTTCAGATTGTTCAGAGGAAGTCAATTCTAGACTTTATTTCCACTTTGCATGCAGGTTAGATAAAGATTCGAAGAAGAGATTTGTAGATTTTTCAGAAGCAGACAAGCAAAACTTTCTATCTTCTGTCTTATTTCTTCTATTTCTCACCTTAGGTACTTCGCATGCCGAGTAATTCAACACATCTCGTGAATCTGATTATTCGGGTTCCCTATATTTCAGCGCTTTTTGCAACAAGACCCACTTCTTAGATTTTTTCGAGAAAATCGCCCCGTAGTTGTCATGTCCCCATTTTTGGCGAGCATCAGAGATCGTGAGATTGGCCTATCAGGAGACCCTTGTAGGCTGACAGAGTGGTTAGAGGGTCGTTTCGGCGCTTGGCTCAGCGTCAGATTGGCAGTATTGATCAATTGGCTTTCGTTCGGGCTCATTCGGAGACATTTTGCAGAATTGCTATTTTTAGCAGTTCCTGGCAGGCAGTGTGGGACCCCTGCTATTTTTAGCAATATGAGATTGGCAGCGTCCGGATTCATTTCAGAGTTCGTCAGCATCAGACGGAACAGTTATCGGACGTGTAACGAGGAAGATATTAATATTTAATTATATTAATTAAATATTAATTATTTGACGATTATAATGTAAAGTTATAATATTAAATTATAACTTAAGTTATCTGCCTTGAGGGGTGCGCCCATCATCAGAAGGGGCCAGTTTCGTAATTAATGATTATTATTAAATATTTCACAGAGACTATGGAATAATTAAAAGATTAAAATGTGAATATTTAATTAAAACCCTATTCTTAAGGAAATCGCACTTTTCAGCTTAAAGAAGGGTTTTTGCATTGGTTTTTGGGCCATTATTATATTTTTGAGAAACAGGAATTGATCAAGTTTTGCCAGAGCACAGAGACCTTAGGGTTTCGTCTCGAAATCGTCGGAGAACGAGCCATCTCCTTCGAAGCAGTTCAGAGGATGTGAAATAACATCTGATTTATTGCCAGCAGAGGTTTTCTCATTCAGGGTAAACTACAGAGCTTCAGAGATTGCTTATTATCAGAGATGCTTCAGTGATTTGTATCCAGAGTATTTTCAATCATCTCAGGCGCCTATTTCAGAGATTGCAGAGAGTCATCAAAAGGCGTACTTCTTATTGGGAATTAAATATTTGTTGTACCAGGGCCGTACTATTTTGTACAGGCCGTACTTATCTTAAAAGGGCAGATTCACTGAAAGGGAGTCAAACGTCTTCACTAAGGTCATTCCTATTCACCAGTTAGAGGCGTCTTGGAAGTTGGGACCACTCCAGAGCACCAGAAGGAGGGAGAAGAACTTATCTTCTCAGCCGTACTTTCTTGAGGTTATTTTCTGACAGTCCGTACTCCTTCAGCAGGCCGTACCATCATTTGGACAAGTGCATAGTTGCTGGGTTCAGAACCTTTTGGCATTCAGAAGGTCATTCTTGCCTGTGGGCGTATCTTTCAGAGGGATTTGGAGTAACTTAAGAAGCCATACGAATTTATTAATTGCTGCATGCTGTATGTCTGGCCGTACTTCCCTGTTTCTGGCCGTACCAATCAGATCTGAGCAGTTTTGGACTTGGAAGAGAAAACGCTTGAATCTTTCACTCCCTACAGTCTCCAGTTTGGCGCATGCTTCCTGGGTGTCTTCAGAGGTTATCTTTGGAAGGAGGAGTGCATTTATTGGAGCAGCCGTACCATTCTGTACTCCTGCAGCAGCAATCTCCAGGTTTCTAAAACTTTGAAAATTCTTCATTTAATTCGTTATATTCATCTGGGTATCATTGTAATCCATAGAAAAGTTGAATAAAGGATATTGGCATTGATATTATTTCATTTCCAGAGCTATTTGATTTTTTAGTGAATTTATTTCCAAGCCCTTGCAAAAATTGTACCATTGCATTTAATGCCTAAAACCCTAGAAACGGTCAAAAAACTCAAAACCTTCCGAAAGTTAAACAAATTGTCAGATTTCAGAGTTAGAGGAAACAGGGGTTTCTACAGTGGTATCAGAGCTAAATCCTGCCATCCTGAGGGTTTAGCCGTCTTCTGCAGCCGGAACAGTTAGGGTTTTACCAGGTATTTATTTATTCAGGCGAACTTTGGTTGACAGGCACCAGGGTTTGATCTGGCAGCCGGGAATCATGGCTGACAGGTATTACAGGACTGATAGAACAGTTGATCTTAGAACAGAGACTCCTTACAATAACAGAGGTCAGAACCGTGCGGAGGTCTTGCATGCACTCAGAGAACTTAGTGCAGGTCAACGGCGGTCAAATGGTGTATTACAACAGGTGGCAGTTGCACTTCAGAGGCTGGATCCTCCGAGGAGATCGTCACCACCTCGTGACGATGACAGGAGTGTTACAGGTTCGCGGAGAGCTCCTAGGTCAGTGTCACGGACAGCGGATAGGCCTACGAGGCCCACCTTCACGAGACAGGAGCCCGTTGAGGATATACCAGGTGAAAGGTATGAGGGTTTGTTCGCCGGCACACTTAGGGCAGCGAACAACGAGTGGCAGTTAGAAGCACCTGAGATTAGTGGGAGGATTAACATTGACAGGACACCGCAGAGCACAGATGGAGAAGTGATTAGCATGTTTCGGGAGTATAGCAATCTACCTCAGAAGATTAAAGAGAAACTTTCTTTCGTGAGTTACGTGGATGTGCACCCGAGTCTTTGCCATAAGACGGAGTTCGCAAAACAGAAATATCTCACTACAGCTCGTGAGTTGTTTACACCTGGGAAAGATAGAGAATCTACATCTGATGATTATACAATTCTTCATGAGAGTGATTTGGTATCTTCAGTCTCTTATGAAGTAGGCAGAAATTTGTGTGATGAATTTGATCGAAGTGCTTATTTGATCCATAAGCACACTAGCACAACTTCGGGTAATGGCTTACCTACATCGTCTTTGCAGGAGGTAACTCAAGAAATTTCTGCCCTAAAAGCCACTTCTGATTTTTATAACAGCGATGGTGAAACTTTGCGTGAGCATGATATAACAGCTGTTTCAGAGGTGCAAAGTAACCCTATGGAGTCGTCACGTGAAGAGATTCCAGGGTTGGGTACTACAGATGCAGTTGGTATTGAGGATTTATGTTATGACGAGTCTGATTTTCCGGATCAGACCTTTGAAAACCAGCTAGAGGATTCGTATGTTGACACGGAATCCCAGGATCATGCATTGGATGAGCATGCAGTCACTGTTGGAGTAGAAGCGTGTGAGGATACTGTCAGACCAGCAACTTCTACCGTACCAGTTGAGCCATCTTTCGAGGTACAGAGCAGCAGTACCTTAGATGTTGAGGTGTGTGTGGTTGAGAGCACACACGATGCTGCAGATCATGAGATGAGTGATGACGGATCAGCGTCATATCATAGTGCATATGGTGAGCCGGAAAACGTGTATGGGGGTCGTAAGTTTCAGAATCCTCATCACTTGGTTGGGCAACTACATGTGGATGACACTATGATTGCTACCGCCCTTGAGCATTTCGACGTTGCTCGTCAGATGTTGACTACCTACAGTTGGAGTCCTTCTTCGTCAGATGAGCACAGTGAGAGTGGTTTTTCCCTTGCAGTGATACAGGCACTCCGAGAAGCGATTGGAACGATGAAACAAAATTACCTAAGACTACTTGCAGACAGAGATTTCCTTCTCGAGTGGGATGGCATTTGTTATGATGCATGGCGGGGAAAAGAGGAGCGGATCGATGAGCTCACTCATGAGCTGGAGGTGACTGCGAATTCATTGCAGAGCACCCAATTGGCTCTTCGAGAGTCACAGTTACGGATTGAGAGGCTGACCGTGGCGTTGAGGTTAGCACAGTCTTCACCACCTTTGGACATCGTGCAGTCTTGCATGGCAGTGGTTGGTGAGGAGTATATACCCATGGTTCATAGCCGAGAGGGAGGTGTTGAGGATGTGGTTACATCCAGCACGGACACAGGAGCAGTTGATACAGATGGGATGAGTACACTCGATGAGAGTTGCAGTGAGCCACGCGTTGCACCAGGTTCTCATGAGACTAGTCCCATGATAGGTGACGCAGGGCAGATCATTGATAGTTCCTGTGACATGGTTGTTGATTCACTCGAGAGTTGTGTGACAACCCTCGATACTTGCCCATCTTCACAGCAGATTTTCAGAGTCTCATCCAGTTGGGAGATTGGTACTTGTGATGATTTGTTTCCTTCTCCTGGAAGCAAATCAATCTTTTCATTTGATACAGTTGACTATGGTCGGCAGCTCGTTGAGGCTAGTCAGGAGTACAACTCAGTTTATTATTCCAGCGATTCAGAGATGGATGATTCCGATCAGGATGGAGTGATGGTGCAGTTTGTGAATAATCCATTGTTTGAATGTGATGGTGGGTTGATCTATGATAACCCACTCTTCGAGTTGGACGTCGATAGTACTCTTGACATTAGTTCTGAGTTGGGTGATGATCGTAGTGTTTGGGATTGTGCCAGTGCATCGCAATTCCAAACCAGACTCACAGAGGAGTTCAATGAGGTGTACACGGTGAGGAGTGCTTACGGTTTTTCCTTTGATCCACCTGTACACGATTCGTATTCGATGCACCATACTTGTGCACAGGGTGATTCTCTTGGAGCAGTCGAGGGAAGTAACTCATTACTGTGTGCAGAGTCACCATCTTCACAAGATGGGTTTAGCGGATGCAGGTACTTGACCCATCAGTTTGTGGGGTATTACTTGCAGGGGCCGCAGTCAGTCATCTATCATGCCGATATGGATTTGACAGGGATTATTGCTTCTATGTCGCAGATTTTTCGTACGGGTACATGGTTGCAGGGCGACTATGGTGTTAGTTGGCATGATGGTTTGGACAGTTATCACATCCATGAGTATTTAGCAGAAGACAGGGAGAGACTCAGGACAGTAGATGCTTTTAGGAGATTTTATCTCTGCATGACGGATGGATGTGGATTCAGGTTGTATTGGGATCCCGGTGGCGACAGCTTTGGCATCGAGGATGGGATGGGTCCCAATGGGTCATTTCACTATTCTCGGCATGGTGAAGTTGGAGACCGTAGAGCGCAGTGGCAGCCTGAGGAGGACCGTCACGACAGATTGTCACTCTGGGTTTGGGATCCAGGCATTGATTGCGCAGTTGAGATTGATGCTGCTACAGGAGATAGTTCGAGATGTGTGGGACATTACACAGTTTTCCTTTTGGGGCCTTCCGAGGATTGGAGTTTGTTTGCAGTGGAGATTGCTTGGGGTCAAGCAATTTTAGGGAGGGCGGACTGTCATGTCCCCATTTTTGGCGAGCATCAGAGATCGTGAGATTGGTTTCCATCAGAGACCCCTGTAGGGTCGGCTGCAGTGGTTAGAGGGTCGCTTCGCCGCCTGGGCCGACAAGGCGATGGATCAATTGGCTTTCGCTCTGCCTGTCTGGAGACATTTTGCACTGCTACTTTGGCAGCTCTCGCGTGCGCTGTGGGAACCCCCGCTATTTTTTAGCAATATGAGATTGGCAAATGTCCGATTCATTTTGTAGAGTTCGTCAAAGATCGACGGGAACAAGCATCGGACGTGTAACGAGGAAGATATTAATATTTAATTATATTAATTAAATATTAATTATTTGACGATTATAATGTAAAGTTATAATATTAAATTATAACTTAAGTTATCTGCCTTGAGGGGTGCGCCCATCATCAGAAGGGGCCAGTTTCGTAATTAATGATTATTATTAAATATTTCACAGAGACTATGGAATTATTAAAAGATTAAAATGTGAATATTTAATTAAAACCCTATTCATAAGGAAATCGCACTTTTCAGCTTAATAAGGGTTTTGCCTTGGTTTCTGAGGCATTATGACATTTGAGAATCAGAATTTGATCAAGACTTCGTCAGAGAACGGAAGCCTTAGGGTTTCGTCTCGATACATTGGAGAACGAGCCATCTCCAGTGGCAGCGATTCAGAGGATGTGAAATAACATCCGATTTATTGCCAGCAGAGGTTTTCTCATTCAGAGTAAACTACAGAGCTTCAGAGATTGCTTATTATCAGAGATGCTTCAGTGATTTGTATTCAGAGTATTTTCAATCATCTCAGGCGCCTATTTCAGAGATTGCAGAGAGTCATCAAAAGGCATACCTCTTATTGGGAATTAAATATTTGTTGTACCAGGGCCGTACTGTTTTGTACAGGCCGTACTTATCTTAAAAGGGCAGATTCACTGAAAGGGAGTCAAACGTCTTCACTAAGGTCATTCCTATTCACCAGTTAGAGGGGTCTTGGAAGTTGGGACCACTCCAGAGCACCAGAAGGAGGGAGAAGAACTTATCTTAATTCTCTTGGTGCTATTTTCCTCACGTAAACTGCATCTCGCCAGTCGTAATTCATCATTTCGGTCAGCGCATAGTTGCTGTCTTTAACCTTTGCATTCAGAAGTACCGGCCTCTTGCCTCGAGGGCGTGATTCCTTCGTAGGGATTTGGAGGTAGCTTTGGGCAGCCGCAATGAATTTATTAATTGTCGCGATGTCGTATGTCCGGGCCGCATTCCCTCGCTTCTCGGGCCGCATTAACGACCAGCCTTGACTTGAAGAGAAAACTACCACCTTTTCACTCCCTACAGTCTCCAGTTTTGGTGCATGTTTCCTGGGTGTCTTCAGAGGTTATCTTTGGAGGGAGGAGTGCATTTATTGGAGCAGCCGTACCATTCTGTACTCCTGCAGCAGCAATCTCCAGGTTTTTAAAACTTTGAAAATTCTTCATTTAATTCGTTGTATTCATCTGGGTATCATTGTAATTCATAGAAAAGTTGAATAAAGGATATTGGCATTGATATTATTTCCTTTCCAGAGCTATTTGATTTTTAGTGAATTTATTTCCAATTCCTTGCAAAAATCGTACCATTGCATTTAATGCCTAAAACTCTAGAAACGGTCAAAAAACTCAAAACCTTCAGAAAGTTAAACAAAATTGTCAGATTTCAGAGTTAGAGGAAACAGGGGTTTCTACAGTAGTCTTCATTCTGAAGCTCTGAGCCTTTTTCCGAGAATCTCTTTGCATGTGGGCTTAAATCATATTTTTTCGAGAATCCAGCTATCTGGGTTTGTTCAGAATTCAGTTGTGCACAAAACCCATGTTCCAAAATTTCTTCGAAAATTTCTTCTGTCAGAAGCTATTTTTAGCCTTGTTCAGAGTTTTTCAGAAAGTTCTTCAAGCATATTCGACTTTACAGTCAAAAGTCACCATTTTCAAAATGCAGTTCACTCTCATTGATTACAAGGTGAAATCAGTCCTTACACATAATTTCACCAAGACTTCAGATACGGACCTAAATCATGTTTATCCAGTGGTCAATCTGAGCAGTTTAGAAGGTGTTAGCAGCAATTCGATGAGGAATCTTGAGCGTTGCGGGTTGCTGGCAGCGGCATCCATTCCTGTTTCTATCTTCGATCTTGAGTTCGTACTTGCTTGCATTAAGCATTATGACTCGTCTTCACGACAGATCAGATCGGTTGATGGAAGAGTGGTTTGCAGTCTCAAGCCGAGGGATATAGAGAAATGTTTTGCTATTCCTCCTCGTTCAGATAACTTTACTGTTGTTCTTGAAGCTTGTGAGAAGATATGGGATGCTGATCATCAACGTTCACAGAGAAAAGTTGCTCAGAAATGGTTGACAATTCAGAAAACTAACTTGCCTAAGAAGGTTGGTCGTGGTGAATTTAAAGCGGAAGTTGTTGTTTTGATAACCTTACTCAACCGAGTTACCGGTCAATCAGATGCTAATACGTTCCGTCCATGGATGTTTTACCTGATTACCAGAATCCTTGATGGCACAGAGCATTTTGATTGGGCTATGTTGATTAGTGACTGCTTACATCAGCAGATTACTAACTTTCTCAAGTATCACGAGTTTCATATGATATCCTATTTGGTCTACTTGGTTGCATTTCAAGGTAGTTACAAACTTCTAAAAACCAATGGTACTCTCGGTGTTCAGCGTATTCATGAGTATTATCCACAGCTAGAGTTTTCTCAGTCTGAGCAGGACTTCCGAGTAGTGAATGATCACTTTTCCATGAGAACCGTAAGAGATCTTGATGATGAGGTGCATATTCGTATTTCAGCCGAAGCCAAATCAGCAATAGAGACTTGGGCAGATTGGTTCATACAGTTTCCCACTTTCACATACATCCGAGTTTATGGTTATGTTGGAGAGCCTCTGATGTTGCCAAGATATCCGTCAGACAGGATTGTCTTTATGGAGTTCCTCAGGCAAATGCAGCATGTTCACTTCTTTCTTCGTAGTCGTCATAAGACTGCGGCAAATTTTCCATTCTCATTGGGAATTTTCACATGTGATGCGGCGACAGATGCTAGGCGTATGTCTACTGAGATAGAAAGGTTCAAATTCAAGCCTTATACTGAGAGACGTTCCTATGATCCTCTCGGTCATTATGCAAATCGGTTAGAGCGAGGGATTGCACATGCGCCAGCACTTGAAGATTTCTGGGCAAATTGTGAAGATGAATTCGAGGTTCGTCGTCGTCATTATTGTAGACTTACTGTTGGACAGCTTTCTGATTACTTGTCAGAAGATGTTGATGGTTTGTCGGATGATGATGGAGAAGTTCTTCTCAATTCTTATGTTAAGGATCAAGTTGCTAGGTGTTGTGACCTTTTCACACATCGCCCCATCTAAAATGGGGACCCATAAATTTTTGCTCCGTTCTGGTCTTTTGGCTTTGCTTTTTGTCTTTCTCTCTCGTTCTGCTTCTTTTCCGCTATCTGATTTTCTGGGGACGCTCCCGTCAGCGAGCTTGAACGTAAGATTCGACCCAGTCTAAAATTAGGGTTTCACGTTTTTAGGTCATATTGAGATCAAATTGAGTTGGTTTGTCAGCTTTTGAGCCTAGCAGAGTTATTACCATGTTTTCAGCAAGCAATCCCTGAACTTTCACTGAATTCTGCCATCTTTCTATTTTTAGTAAGTGTCAGTTTAGGGTTGATTTTCGTAAGATTTTCACATTTTGGTAACTTCATTGTATTCCGAGCACTTCAGATTCACTTTTGACAAATTTTGGGCAGAGACGGACTACTTGCTATTTTTAGCAGTTCTGCCTTCGGAGGCAATTTTCAGGGCTTAAACGCAGAGTTTTTCAACGCATGTCCGGAGATTCCTTGTGGGTTTTTTGAGACCTTCGCAGTGATGTGACATGCAAAGTATGATGATGACTTTCAGCATTCGGCCTTCGGAGGTCAATATCAGGGTTTGCATGCAGACATTTTCAGCGCATGTCGGCATTTTCTTTCTGGGTTTTCCAAGAGCTTCGCGACGATGTAACATGCAAATGGAACTAACCACTTTTCGGAAACTTACTATTTTTAGCCAGTGCGTGCATGTTGAAGATTTTTCTGGGTTTTTCTGGGTTTTTCAAGATTTTTCGAGCAGTATGACATGCAAGATCATCCGACAGCCGGTTGATCACTTTTCGGGCCGCTTTCTATTTTTAGCAGGTGTCACTTGAGCAGCAGCTCAACGCTCAGAAATGCAAGCTGATCCTCATGCAACTGAAACGACGTCAAACGGAGCTCATCTAAGCAACATGCACAAAATTAGGGTTTCGAGCTTCAGCGCTAAAAACGAGGAGTCAGAGGTCAAAATGTTCAAAACTGAAGTACCCATCACGATCGGCATCCTTTCGAAAGTCTGCTGGCAAAATTTGAAGGCAATCAGAGAACCTGCTATTTTTAGTAAGGCATTTTGGGCGGGGGCTATAAATAGAAAGTTGATCTCGGCGTCAGCATACACAGGCAAGTTCACCACCGAAGGGCACACTGTCCAAATTTCAAAGCAAACGGAGCTAAAGCGATCTCAGAAACAGACACTTACTATAAATAGTAAGTCACTTCGGCAGCGGCTGTAATTGGCAGGTCAGCACCGGAACTCAGCGAGTACAGGTCGAATAGGTGATGAGGAGTTCGTGGCGCGAATTCCAAAGCAAACAGAGCTACAGAGAATGAAGAATCAAGCAGTTGCTATTTTTAGCAGGTCAAGACCGGAAATTAGGGTTTCCTAAAATCAAGGGCGGAACCCGACATTCACACAGAAGCATCATCCAGTCACGATCACCACGTTTCGGGCATTCAATACGCAAAGTTTGAAGACTTTCTGAGAAGTTTCTATTTTTAGCAGGTTGCTAAAAATAGCAGGTACAAACAGACATCAGGTGCTGACAGAACGAGTTAGTCAAAATTCAGAGCAAGGTAAAAATCAGGCTTTCGGGAGTCAGAATTCAGTCAACGGCGCGAAATTTCAGGAACTTTCTAAAAATAGAAAGTCAGGGTGAGTTAGGGTTGACCACAGAAAATCAACTCAAATCTGGTAACAGGCGTAAAATTGTGCTAAAATGGATAAAATTTCAATTCCGGCATTAAGGCTCACTTTGAAGGCTGAACAGAGGTGAAAATTTTCTAAGTCC
This sequence comes from Sequoia sempervirens, assembly GCA_007258455.2. Taxonomy (NCBI): domain Eukaryota; kingdom Viridiplantae; phylum Streptophyta; class Pinopsida; order Cupressales; family Cupressaceae; genus Sequoia; species Sequoia sempervirens. The sequence continues at coordinate 18,729 of VDFB02169182.1, forward strand.
GGAAACTTGACGGAGACCCTGCCAAATGCGCCCAAGGTCAAGAGGGTTGGAATGATGAAATTTTTCTAAGTGTCGGAATTGAATGTAGACCCTTGCAAAAGCGCCCCTCTTGACAAAAATGAAAGCTTAGTATGCTAAATGCGCCTAGGCACAAACTGGAAGTTGATGGTCTAATATGCGCCTAGGATGCAAAATGGACGTAGACCCTGTCAAATGCGCCCAAGTGGTAAAAGTGAAACCTTGATAGGTGAAATGCGCCCCTAACTTGATGCTGGACCCCTTGAATGCGCCCCTCTTTGAAGATTTTAGAATTTTTGCCCAAGTGTCAAAAACTGAGAGTTGACCGTAGCAAATGCGCCCAAGAAGATGGGAATGGTGGAATTTTTTTCTTTTTTTTCTAAGTGTTAAAACTCAGCAGAGACCCTCCCAAATGCGCCTAAATGTTAAAAATGAAAGTTGATGGTCTTGTTTGCGCCCAGAGAGAGGAGGGACTTAAAATTTCACTAAGGCGTTTGAAATGAAAGTTGGACCATCCATATGCGCCCATGTGCCAAACTGGAAGCTTGATAGCCCAAATGCGCCCCTCTTGACAAAATGAAAGTCAAAGGTCCCATATGCGCCTAGCTCAAGGAGGAAATAGGAAAACGTCTAATGTTGAAAATGAAAGTTGGAGGTCTTAAATGCGCCCAAGCACAAAATGCAAGCTAAGACATCCAAATGCGCCCCTCTTGATAAATTAAAAGTTGATGGTGCTATATGCGCCCAAAGGCTAAAGTGAAAGTTGATGGTGCTATATGCGCCCAAAGGCTAAAGTGAAAGTTGATGGTGCTATATGCGCCCAAAGCAAAAGTGAAAGTTGATGGTGCTATATGCGCCCAAAGCAAAAGTGAAAGTTGATGGTGCTATATGCGCCCAAGTTTAAAACTGAAACCTCCACCTCTCATTTGCGCCCAAAACAAAAGCTGAAAGCTTTGCATATCAAATGCGCCCCAAGATGAATGCTTGACCTCTTGTATGCGCCCTGGAGACAAGAGGAGTAAAGTGATGAGATTTTGTCAAAAACTGAAAGTTAAGCATGCAAAATACGCCCCAGCAGGTGGACACATAAAAAAACGTCTAAGTCAAAAATTGGAAGTTGCTGGTGCTAAATGCGCCCCCTTCATGAAACTGGAAGGAGGCTACCTTATATGCGCCCAGGGTGGGTTCACAGCAAGTGTTGGAAATAGAAGTAGACTATGATAGATGCGCCTCAAGCTGAAAGTAAACCCTCTCTTTTGCGCCCAGATAAGAAAACGCCTAAGTCATGAAAAGCTGATGTAAAATGCGCCTAGATTGAAACTAGAAGGAGAGTATAGGATTTGCGCCTGGGGATGTTGAAATTGAAACTTAAGAATGCCATTTGCGCCCCTCTGAAATCAAAAGCACCATGATTAAATGCGCCTGGCATTAAATGGAAACTCCATGCCCCAAATGCGCCTAGCTTGGATAGAAAAATTAATAAAATTTAAAAGGCATTAGATTTAAATGTCCCCTCTCCAGATTGCGCCCAAGCTTGAAATAAAAGGGCGTTCAAAGTTAAAACAAATCAATCAAGGGGATGAATTAAAAGGGTGTTCAAAGAGAAACTATGATATGCGCCTGGAGACTACCATGAATGCGCCCTACTTCAAGGAAAGAGTGAACATGAAAAATTTGCCTAAGGCGTTGAAGGTGAAAGTGCCAACTATGATATACGCCTAAGATTGAATATTAAAGGCATTCAAAAATAAAAAAATAAAAAAATCAAAAGGCGTTTAATCAAAATCAAAAGGCGTTTAATCTTGAAAAGGGGCGTTTATTTTCAAAAAGCAAAATAAAATTAAAAGGCGTTTGAAGTATAAGAAAATCAAAAGGCAAGAAAAATTTTAAATTTTGGCTTTGAAGGCACGTGAAGTTTTCTCAGCACGATTAAATCGAAAGGCAATCGGAGGAAATTAGAATTTCTCTTAGCAAGACGGAGAACTTAATTTAATTAGTCGATTTAATTATTTTCCTAAGTCTAATATTAAATTCCCCCTTCGATTTTGACCCATGCAATTTTAAAATTTCGGACGATTTAACAAGGGGAATTTGTTTCGGAAGTTAATTACGGACGGAAAATAAAATTTTGCCTAGCCAATTTTGACAATCAATGTCGAATTTTTAAATGCGTTGAAAGAAATAAATTAAATGGCGATTAAATTAAAATTTTAATTAATTAAAAGTGCCATTTTAAAACGCAGTCGAGATAACTTCAAATCGATGTAAAAATAATTTTCTCGAAATCACTAGAGGTAACTGGCAGTCGGGAGGGAATTTTAAATTTAAATCGAGGAAAGAATCTCCCCGAATAGCAAATTGTCATAATAACTGCCAGACGACGGGAATATTCCCTTTTAAAATTAGCAGACGCGTCAGTCATGATGAGGGGAATAAAAGGCATCTGCTAAAATTAGCGCCAGCCTTTTGCTATAAAACTTCGAAGATTTTCATTATCGTCTCACAAGATTCGAAGTTGAGATTTATGCTGGCAAATTGAGTTGTGAGATTTAATTCGAGAAGTTGCTGAAAGTTCGATTTTTGAAGTTTGAGATTGAAGTTGCTGAAAGTTCGATTGTTGGAGTTGCTGAGATTCGAGATTGCAAGTTGCGAAGTGCTTCGAAGTAAAAGGGGTTTAGCATTTTCTTTTTCTTCACGTTATCGAGGTATGTCTTCGAAGTTGCTGAAGCTTTTTATTTTGCTGAAAGTCGATAATGCTTTTAAAGTTTAAAAGTTGAAATGCTGAAATGCTTTATTTATGCTGAGAGTTAAAATGCTGAGATTGTTTGAATGCCAAGTTGATTGAGCTTTGATTTTTCGAAGTTGTTTGAGATTGCTGAGGGTTAGAATCGAATTGGGTTTAATTTGTAATGACTTCGAAGTTGCTGTTTTATAATTTCGAAGTGTTAGCTTTTGATTGCTTTTCGAAGTTGCTGTTTTATAACTTCGAAAAGCTGATTTTAATTTGTCGAAGCTTGCTGATTTTAACTTGTACACGTCTAAAACTCTCGGATTTATTTTCTTCGAAGTTGCTGATGTATAACTGTCGAAGAATTGATTTCTGACTTGGTAGTTTATAATTCGATGGCTTGCTGATTTTAATTCGAGATTGCTGATTTTAAATATTGCTGATACTTAACACGCTTTTTCGAAGTTGAAATTGATAGAGTAAATTTCTCGTGAGGAGTTAAGTTATTTCTTTTGGCTGCGAGTTGCTGGAGGTTGAAGTTTTAATCTTGAGAAGTCCAAGTTGGATACTAACGCTACTAACGTGTATTTATTTTGCAGCCGCCAGCCGCCTCACGTGATTGTCATTTTTTAAAAGTTGATGGAGTAATATTCGCTTTTGTTTTGCAGATGGCTGACGCTGTTGGAACTAGCAAGGCCGGAACTAAGGCTGCAAACAACGAAGCTAACGCCTCCAGGCAGGCGATCATCAAGGGCCTAAAGAAGTCCATCCCAGAGTCAAAAATCATCTCGAAGTATGGCAATTTGACGGACACCAACCTCGGGTCCTTCAACCTCGAGACGTTCATACGCCGAATGTACGGGCAAGGTGGCAACCTTCCAACAGAGGCATCACAGAATATTGTGAAGAGTGGGTTGTACAATGCAGCGGGCTTCCAACCGGCAGTCCGTTGTCCTGAGTTGATCCTCGAGTGCGCCAACTTCTATAATTCTGAGGATCGAACTATCACCTCTCCTGGTGGTTTGATCATGGCTAATCTCGCTCCAGATGCGATTGGCGAGGCATTTGGAATCCTCGCTACAGACAACATGATGTATAAGTCCAAGGCCAAGGCGGATAAGATGTACGCCACAACCTTCGAGAAGTGCATGAAGAGAATAAACACCACATGGATGCGCAAACCAAAGCCACCGGCTGCTAGGCTACCGAAGCAAATAATATCAGAGGAGCTGAAGCAGGAATATTGCGACATCATTATGTTGCTCAGCAGGGTCAATGGTAGCCCGCAGTCTTTCATATTCGAACCATGGATGTTCTTTTACATCAGTGTGGTGCTCGAAGGGGACGAGCAAGTGAACTGGGCGAAGATGATAAGTGACAACATCGATGAGCAGTTCCGGAACCTCAGAAGAACAAAAACATTTTATATGAGCTCATACGTCATCTATATGTTGGCTCGAATGACCAAGTACAGGGGATTGGCGTACCAAGAGCCAATTGGCTGCGGCTACAATCAGTTTAAGATCCACCAGTCGTGCAGACAATTGCATCTCACTCACACTGGTGACTTCCAAAGAGTGAATGACGCCTTTACTATGTACATCACGAGAACACTTCAGCAAAGGCTACAGCAGAGGATCTCCGAGGAGGCACAGGCGTTGATCGAAGAATACGGGTGTTGGTTCATCCAATTCCCAAAATTTACCTACTTGAGGCTGCCAGGGTACGATTCCTATGTGTATAAACTGCCGAGGTACCCCACTAACAGGATGATCCTACTTGAGTTGTCTAGGCAATTGGTGGCCTACGACAAGATTATAAGGCGAAAGAAGAAGGGAGGTCTTCATTTTCCCATTGTGTTGGGAAATTCACTCGAGGAGTGCCCGACTTTGCAAGCAGCCAAGGAGGCTGAGAATGAGCTAAAGTTTTACAAGCTGACTCTTTATACCAGCAGGCAGAATTTTGATCCCAAGGGGATAATTGGAACAGTACAAGGAGAAGAATTTAAGCACAAGGCTCACATGGAGGACTTTTGGGCAAATGCTGCAGGCGAGGACGAAATCAGAAGGACGTTCTCAAGGCTGCCTCTAAAGCTAATCAGGGAGTGCGAGGTGATCAGGGTGCCGGATCAACTGGAGGAGGATACTAGAATCACCCATCCAGATTTTGAAGCAGTGAAGAACACGCCAATACCACCTGTAGATTGGGCTGAGCCGGAGATTGTGGATCTAGACACTCTATTTATCCCAGTCATGACGTTTACGAGAGCTTGGGTGGACGAGCGTGTTAATAGATTGAGGAGGAGGTCAGTCGCTCTCACATATGACCTCATGGGTGATGGAAAGCCACCAGTGGTAGCAAAAAGGAAGAAGCAGCTCACACGAGGTCCGGAACCAAAAAGAAGGGAGCCCGTTCAGCCAGAGCCCGTTCAGCCAGAACCTCAGGGATCGGAAGACACGTCCTCAACTCAATTGGTGTCTCATGCTTCCAGTGTGCGCGAAGTGTCATTATTTGCTAGTCAGAGAGCAAAAGGGAATGAAGAGCTAGAGGATGGAGAAATTAACCAGCCGATGCCAAGGGAGGTGGATACTCAAAGTGTGAATGATCCCGAAGCTGCTAGTAAGCGGGATGAAGGGGAAGACACGGACATGGACACCCACTTCGATTATTCCTTCGGAGAGGAAGATGCTGGGGCACATGAAGGAAGTGATCAAGAGGTCGAGATAATCGAGCCTCCACCAAACACCCCTCGGGAAGAAGTTCGAGAAGTGGAAGCCACTGAGGAGCAGCCTCTGATTGTTTATGATATTCAACGAAATTGGCTTACACAGGCAATCCGAAGGGACCAAGATGATGACGCCAGCCTAGCAATTGAGATGGAAGCACTCTTGAATAGGACAAGCAAGTCGCCAAAGCGGAAGAGGGCGAGAAAATATACAAGGATAGAAACTAACGAGGCAGGTTCCCGGAGCCTTCACATCGCTGCCCCAAGAGAGGATCACGACTTGAGTGATGCGATGCCAGAGAAATACACAATCACCACTGTTGAGTTGGGACGCCCTTCAGGAGCGCAGGTGGTGGAAGAGGCTGAAACTTCGTTTCAGGCATTAAAAGATAGGCTGGTAAAGAAAGAAGGAAAGTATAAAAGATTGAAGAAAGAGCACAGAGCGTTAATTGAATATGTGCAAAATCTCGCACATCCGGTTGCTCAAAGTAATCCAGCAGCAGAGCTTCCACCAGAGGTGCCACGTGAGCCTATCAGCGGCTTGGAAGAAGTAAAGAGGGCTGTGCGAGAAGGAGATAAGTGGGTGAATGGTGTCCGCATTGAGGCAGAAAAGTTCATGGCGGATCTCGCCTCAGCATTCCAAAATGCTTCCGGTATCCTTTCACGATTAGATGATGTTGAGCAGGCTTGGGGAGATACCCACATCTTCCAAGACAATACTATCCCACGCCTGGCTGTTTTGATGCGTGTTCCCACGCAAACTCTGGTGAACGAAGGGGTAATTCAGGCTGGTGACAGATATGACTTCCGTGGATGGCATTCAGCAGCATTCACAGGGAAGGGTTTCTTTGATACTGCAGCAATAGAGTCTTCCAGGATCAGAAAGGCCATGAGGAATATTCGTGAGAGTATTCTCAACACTTTGGAGTCGGTATTTGCAAAAAGGCTCGCACATGAGGAGGTAGATGCAGAAGGATTAAGGGCAAGATTGCAGCCATTCTTTTCAGAAATGAGGACATTTTCCCAGCTAGATTTTGAAAACATCTCCACGTTTTCAACGATCATTCAGAGCACACAGGATTCCATCGAGACTTGGGGAAAATCTTGCGAGAAACATGAGCAGATGGTGTCTATCTTGGAATATCAGCTGAATCTCACTCCATCAATTTCAGAGGAAGAGGTCGACGCAGTGTTGGCAAGATTCATAGCGTACGCGGTCAGAGAGAAGAGCAAAGGAATCCGGGTCATGGACGAGAATCTTCTAGAAGGTTAGTGGGCATTAATTGCTCATACTGGTCAAAGGAGGAATCTGCTATTTTTAGGAGCATTTATGACGCCACTCCTCCACCTTCTGGCGGTTTTTAGGGCAAACTCGTCTAGGGCTGAGGTGGCTCAATCTGAGCCCTCCGTTGTAATTTGATCTGGGCCGTCGATTCAAACAGGCCAGCTATATAAGGGGGAGTCCCCCTCATTTGTACTCTAGTAGTCATAGAATCAGAGAATAGAGAGCAATTGTTGAAGCAGAATAGAGAGTAGAAGCTTTTAAGTTAGAGTAGTTTTTCATTTGCATTGTTGAAGAAGAAGGGGAATTCTCCCTTAGAGAATTTTGTAAGAGATTGTCACAAAAGATTATTCTTAATAAAGCTTTTCATTGATGGTGAATTTCAACTTTGTTTGGAATAGTTCGTGAGGTTTCTTATTCCCTTTGACTTCAATTAGGAACTTAATTTCATGCTTGTAGTTAGATATGGATGTTTATGCTTGATATAAGTGAATTTCTTTTATCCATACCACTAACGTTCTTGCTGATGGTAAGTCCGTCTTGTGTGGTCAACTGGACTTTCAGTACTTAACTTCAATCAAGATTCATGAGTAGTTATGCATCGTTTTGATGGTAGTTGCACCATTGAATCGTGATTTGAACATCATTTTCACCCTTTGAAGATTGCACTTACTTTGTTGACGCTGTCCAACAGGAGGCTAAGCAATGTTTGTCGAAATTCATTTAGGTTGAGCGTAATATCCATTTGCATTTAGATTAGAAGTTAGATTTTAGAAATCTCTGCAACCATTCAATTCTGCATAATCCTGGTTAGTTTTAGGAAACTTGCATCATAAAGCCAAATCATTCGCGCATAAAATCCCCTTCAAAAGCACACATTGGTTGTCACTACACGTCTTGTGAACAACTACGTAAGTCCCCTCGTGAGTACACAGCATACACACATCAACCAAACTGAGCCTATTCGCATTTAAAGAACCTTGGAGTTGAAGGCGTGATCTCACTCGCAATCTTAGCACGTCGAATACTTTGTTCAAGAGAGAATAGGGGATCCATTTGGAAACTTTGTTCTACCTGGTTGGTGAGGTCACAAAAATCACATCAACAAGGAGAAGTCAACATTGTTTATAAAGAACAAGCCTAAAAGTTCTTCCAAGTTATGTAAGAGGTTCCTTATCCACCAACACAAATCAAATCCAGGCATCAAAGCATTGGTTTGTGTGCTTTTCCTACAAACAATGAGGTCATATTGTGATGAACTACATTCAGTCAGCAAAGAGCTTGTTAGATAGCAAGTTGAATACAGACAAGGCATTGACTACTAGTGAAAGCAATAGCAAAGACTGTAGTTTCACAACACATGAGAAAGACCATCCTCGTGAGCATAATGAGGAATATGTTTACAAAATTGAATCAAGAATTTGTCCTTGTCAACAGATATGTGTCCCGGATCTGTTTGGATCATGAAAATTATAAAAAAAACTATATCTAGGAGATGTATTGTAAACAGCAAAATGAATTCACCAAACAGACAGAAAGCAGAAACAGTTGATCAAGAAACAGGTCAAGAAAAACATATAGGACAGGACGCAATTGCAGTAGTGTCCAAGACAGGACTGCAACCACGTTATTGTCCAGGACAAAACCACAACTGCAATAATGACTATTGATTCTACAGCCAAGAAATCTAGAATGAGAACTGAAGTTTCATTTCACCTTCTGGCGCATGCAGGAAAACTTCCAAGGCCCTGGAGAAGCTTCTTATTCATATAAATCTATAAAAGAAGGTAGAAACTAGCATTTGAAATCAACAGGAAGATGAGTAATGGCGTAGTGAGCAGAGGAAAAAAGGATTCAGCTGTTCAGAGTGTGATAAAAGGCTAAGACAATAGGATCCATCATTAAAGGAGCAAGGAGCAGCTTACATTCACACAATCTATTGTACTTGGTAAATTTTACTACTTGAATATTGGCAGTATGGTATTTGCCACAACCACAGTCAGGTTTTTCTCTCTTCGGAGGGTTTCCAGGATAATGAATTCTTGTGTGGACTTGTTTTATTGCAGCATTTTCTTACCTTGATCATAAATTCTCTCAGTCTTAACACTGTCACTTGAATTTCAAGTAGAACAGTATGTTAGCATTAATTTCTGATCCATAGATTCCACTTATTTAGTGAATTTTCGGATCAGTCCCTATTCAAAAGGAGTTGTTCAATGTGGCATTCCCATTGAGGAAGCGTAGTGAAGCCATTTCCACCATCGCTTGTGAAAAAAAGTTGCATGCGTGTCCCTATTTGCACCCAAAAATGTTTTGTAGTAAACAACTGAGTATGTCCTTATTTACTTAGGTGTGGTTATGGATTGCGGTGTGTGTCCTACTTTATAAGTTTATATGGTATGGTTATTTGTTTTGATGAATTGTGTGTGTCCAAATTCATCAATTTGAATATAAGTGATGGATTGTAGTGTCTGTCATAGTCCATGTGCATCTTGATGAACTAATGAGTGTGTTCCAATTCATCAGCTGATTGCAATTGTTCAAAGTTGTGTTTTGTCCTAATCCTATCTACCTTTGGAGTATAATGTAATAAGGTGGGCCACTGTTAGGACTCATTTCATCATTAAGGTGTGATAAATATAATATTATAAGCTTGGGTAGTCAAAACAAACACCCACATAGAATATATTAGAGTCGTGATGTTTCCTACATTATAGGATTTAAACAGAAAGATTTTTGAACTCAAACAAACCTAAGATTGCATAAAACCATTGAAGAATGAATAATCGTGTGTGTGTATAAGTTTATCTAATAATTTTTGGTGTAATCCACAAACCACAATGTTTGCATGCTAGCACTAACCTCTTGCACAATTGTTCTCTTTATAACTCAATCACTTGACATCATTAAGGTGTGATAAATATAATATTATAAGCTTGGGTAGTCAAAACAAACACCCACATAGAATATATTAGAGTCAAGATGTTTCCTACATTATAGAATCTAAACAGAAAGTTTTTTCAACTCAAACAAACCTAAGATTAATAACATTTTGTTTCCACAGTCCATGATAGTTAGTATGTTGATTTCTGGAAAAAACTGTGTGCAAATTTTTTACATCAACGTTTCAGATCATACGCCATGATCCATCATCAGGATAAGCAGATAGAGAGAGAAAAACCTAAGATTGCATAAAACCATTGAAGAATAAATAATAGCGTGTGTGTACAAGTTTATCTAATAACTTTTGATGTAATCCACAAACCACAATGTTTGCATGCTAGCACTAACCTCTTGCACAATCATTCTCTTTACAACTCCATCACTTGCCATCATGTATCTGCAAGCAATACAAGAAGCGTTGACCATCAAAATTTATACGCCCCAATTCCTTAAAATTTTCAAAAACTGTACTAGCATGATAGCATCAATATGCACAAAGCCTGTCTTGTGATGAAGAAATTCACATGATGCCATGTACAAATGCAACACCAATATACATAAAGCTTGACTCTAGGGAAGAAATTCACGTAATGTGTGTGTGTGCGCGTGTGTGTGCATGCATGTGTGTGTGTGCCTGTGCGTGCATGCGTGTGTGTGTGTGTGTGCGCGTGCGTGTGTGTGTGTGTGTGGGTGTGTGTTTGTTCATGTGTGTGTGTGTGTGTGTGTGTGTGTGAGAAAGAGAGAGAAAGAAATTGAAGGTGTAACAGATTATGAGTTTTAATTTGAAGGCTCATGGATTTGGCAAAATATTAGAACATACAAAGTCACATCAAATAAATATAATCATTAATTTGGACTCTTTTTAAATTTAATTATTGCATCATCATTCAAAAACAAATACCACAATTACATAAACATGAAAGGCCAAATCTAAACATTAAATACTTGCTTTCTAGCTAATAACAGATGTCTGGATATGTATTGCTGTCACATATACAATATCTAAGGTTGCACATTGCTTTGCCAAGTGATCACTATTTGTATGATAAATGTGGATTTACATAGTTGGCAACTGTTGCTCTCACCGTCCTATTATTTCAAATATCGGCATTCTACGCAAGCTTGACTTTTCAAACATGGGCACTCACCTTATTAGTTTTCAAAAGTGTATAGCGCATTTGGGCATAGAGACATTTATATTACTAAATTAAAGTCATGTCCAAAGTTTTTCTTTCTTTATTAACTGATAAGTGATTTTTGAGGAAGACATGGTATATTGAAATATATATTTTGGATTTAATTAAATGCATTTCTTCAGAAAAATGACAACAATTGTATCAAGTATATGTCGTTTCTTTTACAATGGACGTTTGGTGGTTCAATATTTTAGTGGAATTTGAACATGTATGTTCCATTGGCAAATGTTACAGGCTAACTAGAATATCCAAATTCATTTGTTTTCCTTACAGAAGATGGTAAGTTCTGTCCCAAACCTACTCCAGACATACACTTATCTTTATCTATATATCTATTTTGTGTAATGTTGAAAGAAGATGACCTTTTATGTATGAGCTAGGGAAAAGGCAGCTGGTTTAGTTGTACGAATGTACTAAACAAACTACGGGTAAATTTTACTTTTAGTTACTTTAAGTTTCATTGTGATCTTTAACATATTTATCTAGTTATGTTCAGAGACAATGAAGCACCCTAGTAGGCAAACTTAAGGATAAATTTAACTTTTAGGTACTTGAAGTTTATTTGTTATCTTAACATGTTACTTGAGTTATGTTTAGAGACAATGAAAACTTAGATGATTAAAAAAGCTGGATATATCTAAAACTTATTTTGGTGATGCAAGCTTTTGCTTTGAATGTTTGAAAAGCAAAAAAATAGTTATTAACAATAGAGTAGGAAAAAGATATGGTTACAAAGTTGCATGATCAAAAATACAGATATGGGTATTCTTCATGGCTCCATAATATGGATAAAGCTGGATACAACATTCATAATAAGCACATACATACATGCAAACACACACACACACACACACACACACACGTATTCTTGTATGTATATATGTATATGTATGTATGTATGTTCTTGATATAGATAAAACAAGTGTGTGTGTGTGTGTGTGTGTGTGCGTGTCTATATATAGAACAAGAAAATATAGAATAAGAATATAAATACCTATACACATAGTTTAACTACTTGGTGAGTGACCAAATACTCAAGATTTTTTTCCATCCTAAGTTTTTGCAAGAAAATCTTGCTGAGTTTCTGCAGAGAATTCTCGGTCAGTTTAGCAGCAAGCTAAGTTGTTATTTCTAGTACAGGGTATTGGTACACCGGTAAGGCAAATTAAATTTCTTTTCGAGTATGGTACAGCTGGGTACAGCTGTATATTATATATATCATAATTCAGTGACTTGTCCAATGTCAATAAACAATGAAAATTACAATCAATATTCAATAATCTTCATTTTGCTCTTCATCGAGAGCATCAAAGTCAACATTTGGTTCAATTTCATTTGAACCACAATGTGTAATGTCCCTTATGGGTTTATCTTGAGTTTGCCTTCAGATTTATAGATAAAGATATCAAGATATGCCAAGAAACAATAATTTTGATAGAGAGAGTATAAAAGTTCTAAATCTCTAAAGAACACTCTAGTTTCTGATTACACTAGCCTTTTATAGATATAAATAAGAATGATGGATGTTAAGACAATAATAATAATACCAATTTCCTGATTTAAATGCTGAAATGAGTCTGAATGAATAATTGACTCTAGAATGGAAAATAGATAATATATTAAGGTCGTTGAATCTGATTTTTATTCCTCTATCCTCATGCGAATGAAGATGTAATAGGCTGGTGCCTTTAACTGAATGCAGTTTCTGAATATAACCTTATATGCATGCAAATTATGGGGGGCGCTCTATCTGAATTTCTCAGCTTGTTCACGCATCCATCCTCTAGGCTGATCGCTGGCTTCTTGGAGCACTTTAGATCTGCTATATTCAAATTTATATGACTGCACTTCATCGATGATCCTCTAGGCTGGGTTTTAATTCCCTTCATATAGCTTTTGATGTGAGAAGCTGTGTCTTCTCACTTGTGTTTTCTCTATTTAACTAATTGCACCTCTTCAAACTAATTGCTGCTTTAAGACTTACTTAATTCTGATTTTATTAATCATTTAACATAATAATCAAAGGCTATAGCAAAGCGATGCCTTTTCATGAGGAATCGCAGCCTTTGTGAAATATAATCACTGCTTTTTAATGGCATTTTCTTGGCTTTATTAACATCGATCCTATCAATTTTTAGCCTTGGTTTTCAAAGACTTAGTTAAGTAATTATGCCTTGGGTGAATTGCTTGTGTTTTCTTCAAGTAGCGATATCATCTTGGATGACCTTACGATGCATCCCTTGAATGTGAGCTCTTCGGGACTTGAGCAGGGGTTATTACAATCTCCCCTCCTTGGGAATGCTTGCCCACAAGCATTCTTAGGTTAGTATGTTGGAGAACTAGCTCATTTTCCCAGGTAGCATCTTCTATTGGTAAGCCCTTCCATTTGATGAGATATTCTTTGATGGACTTGTTCCTTAACTTCTTCTCCATGAATATGCTCTCCATCCTTTTGGCCGAGACCACACAACGCGGTCCATCAGCTAATCCCTTAAATATCACTTTCTTACCATCCACCTTGAACTTAAACTCCATTGTTTGAAAGTTTTGTGAGTACTTACCAATGGACATCATCCATTGGATACTAAGTATAGCATTGGTATTACCCAACTCCACAACATAAAAACCATCGATGATGGTGTAGTCACTAATTGTAATCTTCAATTTTGGTACCTTTGTTGAACAAGATATTTGGTAGCCATCCGCCACCATCACACTAAATCCTTCATGTTCAACTGCTTGAAGTCCTTTCTTAGCAACCAAAGCTGAATCAATAAAGTTATGAGTGGCTCCGCTATCAACTAATACTGTTATCTTTTTTCCTTGCAATACGCCACGAATTTTAAATGCGTTGAACCTTGGAGATCCAATCATAGTGGAAATTATACCATTCTTACTTCCCTTAGGTGGAGACTCTTTTACCTTTGGAGGTTCTTCCTCTATTTCATCTTGCTCGCTGCTTAGATCTGATTTGTCTTCTTCATCACTATCGAGCACAACTTTGATATAATGAATCTTCCCTTTACCAAGGCATCGATGCCCTGGTGCCCAAGGTTCTTCGCAAGTAAAACAAAGTTTCTTCCTCCTCAACTCTTGCCTGGTTTCTTCATCCATTTTCTTTTTTGGCCATTCCCTTGAGAAAGGTTGTTTTGTTTGGCCTATTTGGAATGATGACCCTTTAGATGGAATCTTGTTCTTTGTTGCACTAGAGTCCATATCCCTAGCCTTCTTAATTGCTTCTTTAAGTGTACTGGGGTTGAGGACTTTGACCCAACCCCTTAAAGGGTCCATTAGGCCATCCATAAAGAGCATAACCAACCTTTCGGAAATGTCGGTGACCAACATTGAAAGCTTTTGAAAGTCCGCAATATATTCATCAATGGTTCCATATTGCTTCAATTGTGCCAATTCCTTAAAGTGGATCTTCGGAACATTGTTGTCAAATCTCTCTATTAATTTCTCCATGAATTCCACATACGAAGTGATTTGTTCATAGCCCAAGGTGATCATGCCATGATACCACCATTCATGAGCCACCCCGTCTAGATGTAAGGCGGCATATTTGATTGCTTCACTCTCCGGCATGGGGTTGAGTTGGAAGTACGTATCAACCTTTCAAACCCATGCTCGTGCTGTGGACTTTCCCAAACCATCAAAGTATGGCAAGCTAAGCTTACCAATTTTCCTCCTTAGATCATTATTATGGTCTCTATTACCCTTGCTAGGTAAATGCTTCATTCTTACATCCATGTAGTCTTTTAGGGACATATGTGTTTGCAATCCTCCATCTATCCAATCTTGGCAGAATTGGTCTTGTAACTCTACCAATGTAGGTTCATTACCTCCTTATTCTACTCTAAGTGGAAAAGTAGGTATCATGGGTCTAGAACTGGTTGTAGGGGCACGATAATTTGGAGTTCTATTGTTGCTTGAATTGTCTTCATGGCCTCCACTATTGCCAACTTGGTTGTTGTTGTTGTTTGTATTTATCATGATTTGAGACAATGTGTCCAATAATTGAGCCATCCTCTATTGAGTAGCTCTTTGTTCGGCCATGAATTGATCCATACGATCAGTGAAGTCTCTATCTCCCATGTTTCTGTCTCTTTGTTCACTACTCCTAGATTCAAAACTGTTATGGATGCCTAAGATATTGGAATTTGTTCTTCCTTCTAGAGCTCAGCCAAGTTCCCACTGTTTTCTTATCTTCCTATTGTAGCATCTTCTTTCCCTTTCACTCATCCACCTTCACAGGCTGGCAGGTTTAACCAGCTCTAATACTAATTGTAATGTCCCTTATGGGTTTATCTTGAGTTTCCCTTTCAATTTATAGATAAAGATATCAAGATATGCCAAGAAACAATAATTTTGATAGAGAGAGTATAAAAAGTTATAAATCTCTAAAGAACACTCTAGTTTCTGATTACACTAGCCTTTTATAGATATGAATAAGAATGGATGTTAAGACAATAATAATAATACCAATTTCCTTATTTAAATTCTGAAATGAGTCTGAATGAATAATTGACTCTAGAATGGAAAATAGATAATATATTAAGGTCATTGTTGTTGAATATTTGTCACTGATGTCAAAGGCTGGCATTCAGAATCTATTGTTGTGTTCCTCAGGCAAAGTAATTTTTGTATCGATTCGTATAAACTAAGCTTGCAGTTGCAACTGTTGAAGTTGATTTAGTCAACATAGTGGCAACGAAATTGTTCCTTTTGCCATATCAGTTTTGAAAGTCAAAGTCATGAGTCAGCAAGTCTACTTCTTTATGCCATGTCAATCTTTGAATGGTCAAAAGTTTGGGTCTTCTAAAGTAGCACGAATTCTTTTAATGTATATGTATTGACTGATGGCGGCTCTGTAATATCCCTTGCTAGATCTGACTGTAATTTTCTGATTTGTGCCTTGAAGAATATTGTCAAACAGTTGTCTTGAATGCTGCCTTTGGTCTGGTATAATTTTTCTGTTTGCTTGTTTTGGTTTTGATTGATGTTGATGATGCTTGCTTGCTTGAAAATAAATGCTAAAATGTCTAACAATGCGATGGACATGAAATGCAAGATATTTTTGTATTTTCAGATGCATATAAATGACAACTTCTTGTGCAAAAGCTCAACTACAGCTACTAGACATTTTGTCAAATAATTTGCTGCCAAACTTCTTATTTCTCCAATATGATAATGCAATTGAAATCAGACTTATTACAATGCTGGAAGATGAGCCAAAAATCAGACTACAACTATATGACTTCTCCTTATAACGACTGAGATTACAGTGACATAATGTTGTCATAGGACAGCAATCAGACTCTGCTAAACAATGCAATCCTAAATGATTTGAATGTCTGAACTACAATGCTATTTCACTATTTGAGATGGCAATTTGATTCTACAGCCTTTATGACTTTCAATACAAACACATATGCAAAGATGTGGAACCTGGTTCGTTGTAGCAGCCACCATGAACATGTTCGTTTCTTCAAGAAGACTTCATATCTGCTCTTCCCAATGTGGCGCCTGACTCCCTAGACTCCATGCGACTTCCTCCAAGTCTAGTACAAATTTTCCTTGCCTTCTATACCAAAATTGCACCAGCATACATGTGTGCCCAGCTTACAAGCAGTCTACGATTTTTGCAGGCAATGAATATAAAAATCGAACCAACCTTAATAATGCAAGTTTGCCCTCCTCAAACACAAAATGGAATGGCTTCTAGACTGAAAATCGTCTACACAGAAATCTGCAATGTTCTCCTTCAAATCGAATTCCTCCGATGATCAAAATTTGGCCAAAGGCCACAAAATTTTGACACGATGTGAAAGACTGAATTATCCTCCACTCCAATCTAGTTAGGGTTGATATTGCACAATCGAAACCAGTACCTTAGAGTCTTCAAACCCTCTGGCAAATTGCTAAGCATTCAAGCTCACCAATGTAGTAGAAAAGATGTCAACAACTCAAGATGCCCAAATGCAAAAACAAAAGCTCCTTATAAAGAATTCTCAACAAGTCTCCAAGAAGCTTCTAAAATAAAATATTATTTTATTCTCTTAAGTGACTTTTTGATATTATTTTATTTTAGTCACTTTAATATTAAATTAATTAAATATAAAGTCATCTTATGATATTATAATTTTGAGATAACTTTACAAATAATTAATTTAGTAATTTATTCCCTTATTTCTCCTTGTAGCCTCCGAGAATAAATAAAGGCTAAAATAATCAAACTCCTAGTGAGTGCTAGAAAGGGGACATTACAGGTTCCCTACATCAATTGTAACGCTTCACTTAATCGTGACGGTTTTTGGTGTTTACGCCGTGTGAAGCGGCGTTTATTTCTGGCAATGGCATTCTACTTTGAGTTGGTAGTGTTGGAGCCTGTATGAGCTGTATGAATTATTTTCAAGCCATTGTTTGTGTGTATAAGCTATTCGTTGGCATTAATTCTAAGTCGTTTTTCTTTGTGGAATTCGTGGCTGAGATGACTTAAATTCCTTGTGGCGT
The DNA here is from genome assembly GCA_007258455.2 of Sequoia sempervirens. Taxonomy (NCBI): domain Eukaryota; kingdom Viridiplantae; phylum Streptophyta; class Pinopsida; order Cupressales; family Cupressaceae; genus Sequoia; species Sequoia sempervirens. Next base: position 36,134 of record VDFB02169182.1, read on the forward strand.
TTTTATTCAAGTTGGCTTCATTCTCTAGCATATTGAGTATCGTGGGAGTTGTGGATGCCTTCATTTATCAGGTGTAACGTCTAAAATTATTCCTTGTGGTTTATATGAAAGAGACGTGATGGTATCACTTTTCTTCTCTATTGACTAATGCTTAGTCGTCTTTGGCTCTACAAGATGTGTATCACCTAGAGTCGTGCAAATCAGCCTTGGTAGTATCTCCATTGTCTTCAAGGTGGAGTCGTATTGAATTAGAGGTTTGTTCGAATTTGTTTTGAGTATGGCTATCATTCATAAGGAGTATCGGGTTGTCTTAATGAAATGTGTTTATTTATTCTGAGTGGTTGTTGCCGGAATCGTGCTATGTGAATTTGTTTTATGCTCAGAGGATACTTCTATTTTTTTGTATGACCTACCAATGAAGGGTTTCGTGTAATGTCCCCTTTTTACGACACCCTCTTTCAATTAGAGTTGATATGGGAAAACTTACTATTTTTAGCAGGGGGTCTAGTTCAGCACTTCAGTCTTGGGTGAGCCTTCTCGAGTGTCTTGGTCTCTCACCAGCTCAGGTTTCAGGGAGCATTTTACTATTTTTAGGACTTTCTAAAAATAGTAAGTCAGTTAGGGTTAGCCAAGACCTTCCATTTTTAGTAGGGGCAATTGGATGTTCACTTTCTTCAATGAGTCGTGATGTGACGTCAGTTTCTCTTCAGTTGAGCTTTGGACGGTAGTTAACTAGTTTTAGTATTTACTAAAAAATAGTAAGTCAATTTCGGGGCAATGGACTTGGTCACTCTAGTCTATGCAGCATATTTAGTTAATGAAGTCACTTTGGAGGAATTAATTTAATATTTGATGAATGTCTTGAAAAGTGTGCCAAAATACAGTGATTTTTTAATTTAAAGTTAAAAAGGGGTTTGTTGATGTGTTTTTCATGACTGCACCAACACAGAATAAAGTTACCAAGTGACTCTATCCTCTCTTGAACAAAATCTCCTGCATGCTAAGATTGCTAGAAAGATCATGCATTCAACTCCAAGGTTCCTTCATGTAGTGGATAGTCTTAGTTGGCTCGATGTGATTTGTTGGTATTTCAAGGGGACTTACAAGATTGTTCAACAACGGAGAAAGGAATTTGAATGCTGAAAGGTTTGTCTATAAAGCTCTTGTTTCTTAAACTAACCAAAAGTATTGAATTTAAAATGGAGTGCGGGGATAGAAAACTCTAATCTACTTTCAATTGGGACATGAGTCAATTCTCATGAACTAATAAGCTTTGCTGCCTAAAACTGAGACAACTTCCACAAAACCCGGTGCAATCTTCAGAGGAGTAACCAAAGGTATTCAGATCATAATTCAACACGAAGACACCGTCACAACAACGCATACCAACATGTGAATCACAAACGGAGTTAAGTCCACAATGTTCCAGTTGACCACACAAGGTGAATTCACCATTAGCGAACACACTAGTGGTATGGATAGACAAAGCTTGCTCGAATCAAACACCACATTCCACAACTAGCATCTACTTGCATGAAATGAAATTTATTCTACTTTAAGATTCTACTTGAATCGGAAGGATGAAGAAATCTTCCTAGCTGCTCACAACAAAAGATGAAATTATCATCAATGAAAACTCTTTATATTGAGAGAGTGTTCACAACAACTTCTTACAAAACATTCAATGAGAAAGTTTTCCTTCCTCTTCAATCTACGCTATACTATCAAACTATGCTATCACCTAGCTGTTTCTTTATTCTAATCTCTACTCTAATGAATTACAAATGAGGGGGGGGTGCCTCTTTTATAGTTGGTCCAGTCCAATGGATGGCTCAGATTCAAGTACAATGAAGGGCTCAGATTGAGCCACATAAGCCCTAACCCTAAAAACCGCTACCAAGAAGAGTGGAGTGATAAATGAGCAATTAATGTCCATCTTCTAGAGGATTCCTGTTTGTAAATGCATTCGCACTTTTCTTCTTCCTGACTGCAAACTCTATGAATTTGGCCAACATAGCTTCAATCGGCATGGTAGGAACGTTCTCAACTTGAAACTCCAAGACCGCAACTTCTTTCTCTTGTTTGATGGTGATTTTTCTCCTTGCTACAACTGCATCTTAGGTATACTTTAGTACCTGAGGATGATCTTCAATGCTTGGTACTTCATCTTTTCTTTCATCCCGATCTTGAAGGATTTTCTGGTCTTGGACTCGGGCATTTCTTCACCTGAGTTGGGCACATTCAGATCCATGTGGTGGAGTTTCAACACTTAGCCATTTCTTCCAACATCTTCCTTCATGTTTTGGGTGCAACTGAGATCTCGTGAAGGAGCTCGAAACACATAACTTTATCTCCTTTCAAGGTTGTAATATCATCTTGGATTACTTGCTTCATTGCTTCAAGTCATCGTGCTTTGGCCTCGACGTTCATCCTGCAAAACAGATAAAGAGAAGAGCATCAGAACGCTTTATAGTATAAATTCATTTCACTT
>VDFB02169184.1:0-25621 GCA_007258455.2 Sequoia sempervirens
ATCAATGTATCAAGTTTCCATATGATGGACAAGAAATAACTATACAAGCCGATTACAATAGTACCCAAACTTGTTCAAATCTTAGAGTAACTCAAGATGTCTTTGTGCCACACAATAGAGAAGCTCTTGTTGTTTCTTCTTCCAATCTACAAGTCCAATAGCAAGAATTAACAAAGAATCTTGATACTAAGCTGAAATTTAAAGACAAAGGGATAGGTGAATATTCACTATCTCTTTCTACTTTACCTCCTTCTCCAAGATCACATGGATTACCAACTTTATCAAATCAAAAGATTGCAACTGCTTCTACATCTCAAACTTCCGTGCCAATCACAAAGTTTGATGGAAAATTCATTAGAGCTAATACCACTGAAGAAGAAGTTGAAGATAGGGACATTCTAAATTGGCTATACAAAGATGAAGATGAATCTCTCTTACACATTAAGTTACCTAAAGAACAATATGGTAAAGGGTACGCTATCATGCAAAAGATGGGTTATGAAGGAAATGGTGCTATAGGGAAACGAAGAGAAGGAATTGTGGAACCAATTCAGCCTATTTCAAAGCATTCAAGTGATAAAACAGGACTTGGATATGGTAAAGATAAAGAAGAACTTACTTCACAGCAGACATCATTAGTTCATAAAGGAGAATCCGTGTCAAATAAATCTCATGAATCAGTTTTCCAATTACAAAATAGTTCAGATACCGATTCTAATGAATATTAATGGGACACCATTTATAAGGATGAATTCTCGAAGGATAAACAAGTTGATATTATACACAAATATGCACCTGTTCTTATACAAGGAGAAGGGTCAAGGTCTTCACTCGATTATGTTTTACAAAGCGATCATGACTCAAGTGAGGAAGAATCAGATTCTAACGAGATGGATAATCAACAGGAGAATACCATCATAGACCTTGTCTACCATGAGGATGACAACCACATCATGACTTTGACAATTCAAGACCTTACCCAACATAATGATCCTATGCCTTTAGTTTATCCAGAACTTATAGATTGGGACATTAACGCACCTATCCATATTCCTACATTCAGTAATGATGAAGATGTTATAACTTTCCTTTGTTCCTCAAATGAAGAAAACAATTGTTTCATTCAAGAATCTTATACTCATGATTTTGACAAAGAGAGTGTCAAGTCTCTTAGCTGCAAAATAAATGAAATAAAAGATGGATCTATTGATGAAAACCGAAAAAAGGCAGTGATAGATCAAAACAAAAGAAAAATAAAGAGCAAATCTGACAGTGAAAACCTTTCTGAGGCATTGAAGGATGAGAAACTTGACACTCTTCCCAAGTATTATCATGAAAGATCTTCTATTTTGATTGAACCAACAGAATCAATCAACATAAGTACACCAGAGCAGCCAAAAGTTTTGCAAATTGCAGCATCATTAACAGTTGAAGAAGTCCAGAAATTCATGCAATTCTTGAAGGATAATCAAATTAATTTTGCTTGGTCATATGCTGATATGCCAGGGTTAGATCCTAATCTGATAATGCATCATTTATCTATTAACCCTGGGATAAAACCTGTAAAGCAAAAGCTCAGAAAAATGCATCCACATGTTGCATTATTGGTCAAGGAAGAATTAAAGAAGCTTTTAGATGTTGGATTCATTCGAACTATTGACTATGCAGAATGGATTTCAAACATTGTACCTGTTTCAAATCCAGATGGAAGGATCAGAGTTTGTACAGATTTCAGGGATTTAAATAAAGCATGCCCTAAAGATGATTTTCCTTTACCTAACATAGATTTGATTGTTGACTTAACTGCTGGACATGCAATGTATTCATTAATGGATGGATTCTCAGGATACAACCAGATAAAAATTGCACCAGAAGATCAAGATAAAACAGCGTTTACATGTCCTTGGGGTACTTATTGCTAGAATGTCATGCCATTCGGGTTAAAGAATGTTGGAGCTACTTATCAAAGAGCAATGACAACTATTTTTCATGATATGATGCATACATTCATGGAAGATTATGTTGACGATTTACTTGCTAAATCTCATACACGAGATGAACACCTAGAAATCTTGTCAAAAATCTTTGTCAGAATGGAAAAATTCAATGTTCGACTGAATCCAAAGAAGTGTGTCTTCGGTGTTACATCTGGAAAACTCCTAGGGTACATTGTTTCAGAAAAAGGTATAGAAGTTGATTCAGAAAAGGTACAAGCTATAATGGACATGCCTCCACCACGAAATATCAGTCAATTAAGATCCTTGCAAGGAAGATTACAGTCCATCAGAAGGTTTATAGCTCAACTGGCAGACAAAAGTTTGCCATTCACACATTTATTGCATAAAAATGTTCCATTTAAATGGGATGACAAATGTGAAGCAGCATTCAATCAGATCAAGCAATATCTTACACATCCACCAATTCTAATTCCGCCTATTCCAGGAGAGCCGCTTATACTCTATATTTCAGCAACAGAAGTATCTTTGGGTGCATTGCTAGCACAAGAAGACTCTACAGGTAAAGAAAGGGCTATATATTATATCAGCAAAACCTTAACAAGACATGAGTTAAACTACAGTTTCATTGAAAAAGCTTGTCTTGCAGTAGTGTTTGCTTCTCAAAAGTGGCGACATTATATGTTGACTCATACAGTTAAGCTGATAACAAAGATAGATTCATTGAAATATCTATTAAGCAGAGCCATTTTAACAGGAAGACTTGCAAAATGGGTAATGATCTTAAGTGAGTTTGATATTCACTATGTAGATCGAAAAGCGATTAAAGGACAGGTCATTGCAGATCAGTTAGCTGAAGCTCCTTTACAAGAAGATAATCCAATACATATTGAGTTTCCTGATGCAGATGTCTTTTCAGCAACAATTCAGAGACTGTGGGCATTATACTTTGATGGATCTTATACACAATATGGCTCGGGGGCAGGGATTCTTTTTGTTACACCTGAAGGACATACCATCTCAAGATCATATCGGTTGATGTTTCCTTGCACAAATAACATAGTAGAATATGAGGCATTACTCATAGGATTAAAGATAGCTTTGGAATGGCAGATTACAGAGCTGGAAGTTTATGGTGATTCACAACTTATCATTAATCAAATCAATGATGATTATCAAACCAAAGATGATAAGTTGCTACCATACAAACACATGGTGGATGATTATAAGAAATATTTTGTGTCAATTAAGTTTTCACAAATATCAAGAATTGACAATAAAGCTGTAGATGCAATGGCTACCATTGCTTCTTTATTACAAATATCAGAAGATCAAACCAAGTATGAATTCTTGGTGGAACAATTGTTTTCTCCTGCATATGATAATCCTGAAACCCAAGTTATATGTCATTTGACTGGTTCAGATTCACCCTTATATGGCAAAACATATACCTATTTGAAAGATAACATCTTGCCTTTAGATTTATCACGAAACCAAAAATGGAATTTCATTCGCCAATCATCCCGTTATACCTTCATTGCCAATATCCTTTATAGATGTGGTCTTGATGGTACACTCCTTAGATGTCTTGAAAGTGACGAATCTGAAAAAGCCTTACAAGAGGTTCACAGTGGTATTTGTGGAACTCATTCAAGTGGTTTGACCTTAGCAAAGAAACTTGTCAGAATGGGATACTATTCGCCTACAATGGAGCAAGATTCTTTTACTTTTGTTAAGAAATGTTCTAAATGCCAGATTCATGGGAATCTTATTCATGCACCTGCACAGGAATTGCAGCCTTTTATTTCAACATGGCCTTTTTCTCAGTGGGGATTGGATCTTGTTGGTAAAATACATCCTTCATCGTCAAATGGTCATAAGTTTATCATCACAGCTACTGAGTATTTTACAAAATGGATTGAAGCTGTTCCTCTAACAACAGTGACTGGTAAACAGATATCTTCATTTATCCTGAATTACATTATTTGTAGATATGGAATTCCTAATTCTATTGTTACTGATAATGGAAGATCTTTTAAGAATCAGGATGTTGATGAACTTTGTGAAAGATTTCATATCCAACACAGGTACTCCACACCTTATTATCCAAAAGTTAATGGTCAAGATGAAGCTTCTAACAAGACCATTTTAAAGATATTAAAGAAGACAGTAAATGATGCTGGACGTGATTGGCATGTTCAACTCAACCCAGCTTTGTGGGCATATAGAACTAGTATTCGCACACCAACAGGAGCTACACCATATGTTTTAGTCTATGGAGCAGAAGCAATCTTACCATTGGAAGTTGAAATACCTTCGCTTAGGGTTTCACTTAAGGGATTGATAAGTGATGAAGACTACCGAGTTTCTCGCCTTCAAGAACTCGAACTGTTAGATGAAAGACGCCAACAGGCAGCTGATCACTTGAAAGGTTATCAACAAGTCATGTCTCGTAGTTATAACCACAGAGTTAAACCACGGGCATTTCAAGTGGGTGACTTAGTTTTGAAGGAAAATCCACGTAATCAGCAAGATAGAGAAAAGAAAGGAAAATTTGAACCTAATTGGCTTGGTCCATTTGTTATTATAGCAGCATATGGTTCTAGAGCATATCAATTATCCACATCAGAGGGGGACCTGTTTGAAGAGCCAACCAATAGTATTCACCTTAAGAAGTTTTATGTCTAAAAAGTCCTGAAAAAATAAAAAAAAATCATAAAAAGTCCTGAAAAAATAAAAAAAAATCATAAAAAGTCCTGAAAAAATAAAATAAAAATCAGAAAAATCTTGAAAAAGTGCAATAAAAACAAGTGGTGAAAACTTGGCAAACAAGCGCTACTTGTGATCGAAATGGGCTCCTCCATTTATTAGTTTATGTCTTATTTTCACTTTAGGCATCATTCATCCACGTCTATCATCTGTAAATATCTTTCATTATCCATACCATGTAGTGGGAATCTTTAGGTTTCATCATGGCTTGATGAAATTTGTACATATCTTTTATCTTTAGGTTGTATTTATATTGGGGGAAAAATGCAGAAAAATACAATAGAGGGGCAACGAGCTTTCAAAATATCACAAGCAGACAAGTAACAGTTTGACAAAACAAAACAAACATTGTCAAATCAACTCAATCACAAACATGTTTATGCCAATAACATGATCCAAACAACTATCGAAGTGAGAATATCAATGATGATAACCAAATTGGATGATCTTAATCTGAATAAATGTTTGAAATGCCTTAAACAGGATTTTAATGGTTGTTTGATTTTCTATAATATCTCTGGAGTAATTCGATGATGTACTGAACTAGAAAAGCAAGGAAGGAGTATGATTTTTTTTTGTCTTCTATTTGTGAGGAAATCATTAGTACTATGCAATTTGGTCGCGAGACATGCTCTACTATAGATCATGGATGACATTTCGGAATTTGCATGAGAAAAGAGTTAACTCTTGTCTGTTTATGCAAGCAATACTCAGGTCATCTCGGTTCAATTATACCTAGATGCTTGTATTAACTTGCTATATTAAAAATCATGAAAGCAATACTCAGGTCATCACTGGTGCTAACATACCCTTTGATGCTTGTATTAACTTTCAACATTTCAAAGCTCTATGATGATACAAAAAGCATGTATAAGCTCTTCAAATGGCAATATTGTATGAATGTCCTGCATGGTTAGTATAGATTGCATTCATGTTAGAATTTGCATTTTGAATTTATAGATTCCCAAAAGCTGGCAAAGAATCAAAGATCTATATCTTTTCAAATATGACTGAGTATATTTTGACATTCACAAAACATCATACATTCATTTATCATAAACATCATTTCATAAATTATTGCATCATCTATCATAAACATCATACATTCATTCATTTATCATAAACATCATTTCATAAATTATTGCATCATCTATCATAAACATCATACATTCATTCATTTATCATAAACATCATTTCATAAATTATTGCATCATCTATCATAAACATCATACATTCATTCAGTTATCATAAACATCATTTCATAAATTATTGCATCATCTATCATAAACATCATACATTCATTCATTTATCATAAACATCATTTCATAAATTATTGCATCATTTATCATAAACATCATACATTCATTCATCTATCATAAACATCATACATTCATTTATCTCATACCATCATGAAACCCTCATATACATACACATCATATATCATGTAAAATCATCACTGCATTTCATATATCTCAAAATGAATGTCAAAATGTACAAGGATGTTAAACTACAAATGATATAATATCATCAAAAATGTGATCATCTCACGGTGTATACAAAATGTCTCAACAGAATATCATAAAAGAGATCATATAATAATGCATCTAAAGTGTAGCCATCCTGATGGAGCCGCCTAGGACCGCACTCACCATGGACCCATACTCCCTCGACATGGACCGCCGACCTCTGCGGGTCTCCCAGAGGTGTAATGGTCGCGGTTCACCCCCGCCGGTAGCACGAGCCACCATGAGTAGATCGCGGATCGAGTATACTACTGGTTTCTCCGCCGATGGGACGATCATGACCGGTACTTGGAGAAATCCTCTTGTAGCCTTGGGAACTTTCGCATATCACCTGGTGCGCTACCCGCACTCTCTTCAGGTTATTCGGCGGCGTAATGGTTCGCTTCACTCCCGGCCGTTTAGCCGCCGCATTCTCTTCGGCAGCGGATCGGGTCACCGACCGTGAATCGGTAGAAATCAAGGCCTCAGGCTCGCGGATAGCCGGAAGCCTCGCTCGTGATCGCGTTTCTATAAAGAGGATATCCGACTCTCGCTATCGCCGATCCATCGACGGAGATGGGTCGGCAGATGTTCATCCGCGGGTCCACTTCAGCATCTACCTTCGCCACCTTCTCCTACTTCCACTTTCGCTGTTTTCTCGCGACTTTTACTATCACTACTCATTATCTCTATTCGAAGCCAATATTCTCGCTACTCCTCCTCGCTCCCTTTATTGTCCTTCAATCTCATTAATACCATCAATCTTTGCCGATGTCTCGCCCAATGATGTGAGCAATGCCTCATTAGGGATCAAACATGCGAGGAGATGTCGAAAATATCGAATATACTCATGTGTCGCCTCGCATCCGTAATATCCGCCTCGTAGTCCTTACCACATTCGGTAATCCACCTAAATCGATAAACTTCAAGAATACCGGTGATTACAAGAGACCAGGTTCTCATTAATGCAAGTCACTGCCGCTGCATATTGAAGGAACCAACAGTATACCGAGTCCCACTAAAGCCGCAATACACGCCCGCAAGAAGAAATCTCCAAAATCCATGTGGTCCGTCCAATCAAAAATCTATAAGTGCATACAAAAGGCATCTCCCTCGCATCCTCTGGCCATGGCTCACAATCCAAATATGGCCTCCAGCATACTGTATCCAAACTATCCAATAGCCGCTGCCAATACACTAGCTTGCCCAGTCTAGGCTGAGCAATAATATGTGAATATCTCCATCTGTATGCTCGACCAGCTAGTCGATCTCCTCGAGTCAATGGACGTAACACTGCAAAATGCTCCCATGCCCATATCTGTAATAATGAGCATCCAACCGCAAAACTCCGGCCTCTACCATAGACAATGTGATGTAACTCGTCATATAGGTGGGCTAGCATATAGGTACCCCATGCATATCGTGTGCCCTGCATCACCATGCTCTCTAAGACACGACCCCATCCGATCGCGAACCCCTTCGACCTATGGTCGGGGCACAACACACCTCCAATGAAACCTGCAAGCACAGCTGGTAGTGGTGGGTAGGAATCTGTAATCTCACTCCATGGGATGTAGTACCCAGCTATCTGATCATCTCTGAATATCCGTCTCAAAGCAAGAGTACCTCCAGCCTCTCGTCTGTCAAACACAACTACCTCTCCCATCACTGGGATCCGTAGGATGCGATATACATCCTCGGGAGTCACTGTAATCTCGCCGGTCGGTAAATGAAAGGTGTTGGTATCGCTATGCCACCTCTCTGCAAGTGCTGTCAATAGAGCCCTATTGAGGCGAACCTCGGGCATATCAAGTAATGAAGTCAAACCACAAGCGTCAATCACATCTCTATCAGACTGTAACAAATGTGGAATCAATGACCATGTACTCGGAAAAGCCTCTCGTATCTGCAAGACACCTAGTCTCTCCTGTTCACATACATCATCAAAACAACATCAATATCAAATCATTTTAACATATCAATTCAAAATGAATCAATCAACATCAACATCAACATCAACATCAAGTTTCTTTCTAACAACTTTAGAAGAAAACTTATCTATACTATTTGTTTTTAACAACTTTAAAAGCAAATTTATCAACTACTATTTGTTCTCCAACAATTTGGGAAACAAATTTATCATGTGGAACAAAAAGCGCTACAGAACTAGTTGTATGCGCTACAAAAATCTTTATCAGCGCTAAATAAAATTTTGCGCTACAGAATCAATTAATGGCGCTATGATTTATATCACGGGCGCTATGGAAAAGTTTGCGCTACAATATTGGTTAAGAGCACTGCAATACATCTTAGTTGCGCTACGATATCATATGCGCTATGGAAATAATCAAAAGCGCTATGAAATATATCACGGGCGCTATGGAAAATTATGCGCTGTGGAAAATTTCAAATGCGCTACGATACGCCTTAAGGGCGCTACAATATTGTATGCGCTACGAAAATTGTTGAGTGCGCTACGAAAAACTTTAAGAGCGCTAAAACTCAATGTTTTTGAATTAAAACATTAAAAAACGTGCGCAAAATGAAATTTTCGACAGACAAGCAATTACGAGACACATACCGGAGGTCCGTAGTGCGCCGGCCGCTGATGACGTCGGATACGCTCGAAACGGTGCAGGTGAACTGGAAGTGCCATGATTGTCAACCCAGAGCTCAAAATTTGCAAATTTTACTAGGTTAGAATTGAAAATGACATGGAAAATGACATTTTTAACTTATATAATGGTAAAATTGGGGCATTTTTATCATATTTTTACATACCAGGGGCAATTACTTCATCAAATTTTCATTTAATATTTCTTTGGGTCAGTTTCTTCACATCATTATTTTCGAACGATGAATCGATATCTTCAAAATCAAAAAAATTGAAAAATTCCACAAAAATCTAAAAAATTCAAAAATTCAAACATCGATTCATCGTTCGCGGGGGCATATATCTATCAACAAATCAAAAATCAATATTTGGGGCAAAATTTCAAAAATTCTTTGAAGTAATGCGTAAAACACATCACTTCAAAGAGGGGCAAAATGTATACACTTAAAAATGGTCATATCACATTGTCTGGTAATTAATTAAATATTTTTAATATTTAATTAAAATCTTTTGATTCTATCTACGTATAAATAAATTTAAATAATTTATTTATATTGTTCATGATTTCATTTCGATTAAATATTTAATCACCTTTTCATATTCATTTCTTAATTAATTAAATAAATGTTACAATTTATTTATATTAATTATCATATAATCTTAGTTTGAATATTTTATTCAAATAAAGATTAAAATATTATAATTCTTCTAAATATCATTTATAATTAAATATTCCAAAATATTTGATTATTTCTTCTAATCTAATATTCATTTTTAAATCATTTCAAAATTCCTCTAAATCAATTCAAAAATCTATTCATAATTAAATATTTCCAAAATATTTAATTAAATTCTTCTAAATATTTCAAAAATCTTCTAAAGTCATTCATGATTAAATATTACCAAAATATTTAATTAATTCTTCTATAGTTTTCAAAAAAATCAAAAATCAAATATCAAAAAGCAATAAAGGAAATTAAATAAATTTAAATATTTATTTAATTTGGGATTTATCTTCAACTCCCGGGAAACAAACTGCCAAAACAGAAAATTAAATTTCTCTGTTCCTGTGCAGGCTTGTTCCCGTGGGTTGAAGACAAGCTTCCATTCTTCTCTCCAACCTCTCAACCTCCTCCCTTTTCTTCTCAACTTCTCAATCTCTCACCATTCAAACATACCAGACAATTCACAGCCGTAGATTCTTGCCAGCCGGGATGAAGCCTGCAAAAATCTATAAATACAGCTGCCGGGAGCTCCAAATCATATAGAATTGGAAGCAAGAAAACTATAGCCAAATTACAAGCAGCATTAGCATTCATAGAGTATTATCATAACAATAGTATAGAAATCATAGCAATAGAATCATGACTCATCTCATCTACAGCCCCTGTACATAATTACAGCCCCTGTCCATCTTCACCATCATTTAGGATAGTTTTCCTTTGCATACTCGTTCTGCAGCAGTCATTTGGAGAAGCTCACACAATCTGAGAGCCAGAAAGCTTCAAACCAATCTCTGGAGATAGAGAAAGACGGAACGTTCTTGAAGAATTGTTATTTTATAGCCAAGTTTATTTCAAATTTTCTTCAATTTAAAGTTCTGTTAATAGTGTTTTGTTTTAATTAGATTAACAATAGAATAGCATTACACAATTCCAATTTGGATTTTTTGGAACTTCAAGGTCTAAATCTTCTCTTCTCAGTCTACTCAATCTACTTCTCCAGGTTTCTAGATTCAAAACTCTAATTTTGGGGTTATAGATGACCTTTTAGTGAGGATTATGACCTTGAAAATGGGGAGACAACTCCAACAAGATTTTAACCTAATCTTCAATGATCTTTCAATCTCCAAAAAACTTAGATCTGCAATCACACATGTAAAGAGGAGAAAACTTGTTGATTGTTAGTGAATGGGGGTTTTCCTTGGTCAAACCCCTTGTAGGTAATTAAACTAAATGATGTGACAATGAAATGGAGGCATGAAACATGAAACAAAGAACAATAATACCTTGAATGATTCCTTGTAAATGATTTCTTGTAAATCTACAACTCAACATGAAATGGCCATGAAGGATGTAGATCTTGATCTTGACAATAGGTGTAGAACAATGCTTGATCTTGGATCTTCAATGCTACATCACAACACTAGCTCAATAACATGCTTGATGCTTGCTACCCTTGACATGATGATTGATATTGATTGCTACAATAATTGATGAAGAATTCTTCCCTTGAATGCCATAAAAATGATCTTGAATGCTATCTTGATGGTCTCACAATGTCTTGGAATGTTTAACTCTTGCTTGCTTGACTTGATATCATGAATGCTTAATGAAATAATGATTTGAAATCTTGTTTATATAGGAAATGCACTCAAATGACCATTTATTTTATCCCAAAGGCTGACATAGAAGAAGTTTGAACTTAAAATTAAATTTTCCCACTTAAAACCTTGAAAATAGGCCAAATGGGATTCATTTGCCAAGTTGGATGAATGGGTCCCACCTAGATGGGACTCATTCACCCAAAGTGGTGAATGGGTTCCACATGGGCTATTTTGCTAGCTATTTAAGTGTTAGGGAATGTGTAAATTAGGTTTATATATTGATATTGTCGGGTTTTTGATTAAAATATGCCTTGGGATGCATAATATGAGGTCATAAGGGCCTATTAATGATGATATAAAGGTCATAAATGTAATAGGGCCCAAAATCCAATGTGAAAGTGTAAATAGATAAACTTTACAACACTAAATTAAGGCAAAATTGGATCTATTTAGCTTAGAAGGGCCCTAAATCCCATGTGAATGTGTAAAACACACTACAAGACTAGATTAGGTCCACCTTAGTTTACAAGCCTCCTAAATTTAATGTGAAGGTGTAAATAAATACACTTTACAACATTAAATTAGGGAAAAGTTAAGTTATTTAGTTTTAAAAGGGCCCAAAACCTAATGTGGAAATGTAAAACTCATCACAACACTAGACCAAGGCGATATAAAGTTCAATTTATCATTAATTATTCCCAAATCAATTTTGAAAATGTAAGTGACGACATTTTTCGACACTGCAATTTATAATTGGCTCTAATTGCTGGTTTTTAAAACCCTTGTGTATGAAAACCATAACTTGGTCTTGGTCTAGACTTATCATTTTTTGAATTTTATTTTTTTCATTGTGTAAAGAATTCTTTATATATTGATGCCATATATTTTTTTAACAATAAAATTAATGAATTAAAAGTTATTAAAAAAATATGAAAACCTGACATTTCAAGTTTATGGACTAGTTCCTCATAAATTAATTAAAAAATATAAAAAATAATCCAATCATAAAAAATACATATGTGAAAACTAGACATTGTCATGTATAATGGGTTTTAATTTCATAAAACAATTTTGACAAAAAACCTCATTAGCTATATTGCCAAACTTAGTTTTTTCTTTGTAAATTGCTATGATCTTGTACTTGTAGGTCCAATACTACGTGTTGGGTTATCATGCCTTTTCTGAGCCTAAATCCAAATGAAAAACATGTATTGTGAGTTTCAGACTTTTTGAAATGAGTGCCCACATTAAAATGGGTACCTATTTTAAAGTTGAAAAATGACACTTCCCTTGAAGGTGGACCCAACTTCTTGCACTTACCTCAACATACCTTTATTCTCGATATTGATTTTCTTTTAGCATGCAAACCCACAATAATTGAAAAGAGTTATAATTTTGGGAAATTGTGCAATGTTTATTGTTACTCTATAATTTTTCATGAAATTATGCTTGCATGCAATAGAAAATTGTAAAAGTTTATCATGGTTTGTTAGAGGATTTTAACCCTCGACCTATATATAAAGAGTTATAAAGGAATCATGGGGTTAGATTGTGTTTAAGTATCATATGGTACTCTTAAAAGGTTCACCATAGAATACTTCTACATTTTTGTACACTGTTTTGATAGTGGCAAACATTTTTGGTCCTTTCCTTAAGCATAATTGACTGCAAGATTTCTGTAAGGCTATGAAGATATATGTTTAACATTTGGGTAATAGTACAAAGTTGTGTCACACTTTAGGCCAACTTATTAGCACAACTGAATTTAAGTATTTCTAACTAAAAATCAATTTTGGTCAAACATAGGATCTTTTAAGATTCATTCTAGGTAAGTTAGATATTTCCACAACTTTTCCAACAAAAAATATTGGTTAAATGCATATGTAGCACCACTTTAAGGCCAATTTACCAAAAAATAAAACTATTTGAAAAACTTGAGGTTTGAATAACACCTACTCATGTAAATAACATATTTTTAACATATAAAAATACCCTTTTGTAGATTAATAAGTTTAGTTTTCAAAAATATATATACTTTAATAGTTTAATTATTATTTATATTTTATTTCTTTATTTTTACTAAAAGTAGGTTACTAGCACAAAATAAATTAGGTTGATTACCATGTCAAGGAAAAATACTAAAACTTATTAAAAATTTGAAAAAAATATGATGCATTAGATAAAAGAATTTATATCAAGATGGTATATTTTTTTCTATTTTAAATAAATATTTAATATGAAAATTGGCATTGAATGGAAACACCTATTTTTTAATATACACACATTTTAATATTTATTTAAAAATATATATTTATCAAAATTGGAAAAAATATATCCATGCACTAAAGTTTCAAGTTATAAATACACAAAAAATTTGAAACAAAAATGAAATTGACTATAAATAGATTGACATCTCATGTAACTTCATTTTTCAACATTTTATCAACAACTAAATTATAGTATCAATTTATTAAAAACCATTTAAAAATAATTTAAAAAATATATATATATATAAACTGAAAATATACTAAAAAATACACATTTTACTAGTTTACATTATTTCAAAATTCAAAACATATATGTCACTTTTTAGTGATTCAAGTTTAAAAGTTGGATCAACGTTGGTTGTTTCCTTTATAAAGTGTGACACAACTTTGTACTTTTACCCATCTTACACTGTAAAGTATTTGAGAGATTATTTAAGTTGGCAATCATTGACAACTTTTGTAAATTTAAAATATGATGGTTCCTTATGTTATAGTTCTATATACGTTTTCAACCTTATAGGCCAAGAGATTTCCTTATGTGTATGTTTGTTGTTATCAGCCTTATAGGCTAGAGTCTTTTAAATGCATATATGACTATTGCTAATAGTCTTATAAACCAATGTTTCATTAATCTTGTGTTTCTCAAAGTGATGGTTTCAACACCAAAATGAATATCAAGCTAGGGTGAGAAATGACAGAGGACCCCCAAGTGATTTACATTATATTGTAATGTTTTTGTAAAGCTTGGTTTTATATTGTAATGCCATTTTGAAATGATTATGCTTAAAACCTAGGAGTGGTTTTATATTTAATTAGCCTTATCAAAGTGGAATGACTGTGCTTAAACCTATGTTATTTTAAATGTTATCAAAAAAGTCATTTGGAATGACTATTCTTAAACCCAAAATTGGTTTTCTATGTTATTGAAATTATTATTAAGGGAGGACTATGCATAAATCCTATATCTTGTTTATTGGTTCACAAGCATATACTTTTGATACTTTTGATAGTGGCTAAGATGTACTTTTATTCATGTATTACTCCATCCTTTGATAGTGATTATAATACTATGACTTAACCATGCCTTATTCTTACAAGCTTGATAATTTTTAGACTGTACATAATTCTTATGAGCTAGGTAGTGATTGTGCTTGATAGTTTTTAATGGTGAAATTATAACCATGCATAAATTTTATGGTTTCAATAGGGAGTCAACCATACATTATTATGGTCTCAAAAATGATAAGTTTTTGTATTAAATCAAGTTTCATTTAAATGGTATAATTTAGTTAAAGAAGTGTTGTAAATTCTAGGCTTATTTTATGGTTACCAATGCCATTGTCTTGATAAAATAGTGTTGTTAAGTAGCATCAATTTGAATAATATTGAAAATTTTGTGTAGACATTATATATGAAGAAAAATTGTTAGATCAATTATGATTTATTGAATGATTGGCATTTTTTTCTTATATGTTGATATATATGAGAAATACATACATATGAACCAATGATGTTAATAGGTTTGTTGGTGTGAATTAGGTATTTTACCTATCTAGTTCATCTAGTATGTCCTATTGACATGTTAAGTTTACTTAGGTCTAAGGAATATTTCTAGAAGACTTAGTTGACATTAGAACTTATCTTATATTATGTCATTTACTTCTTGTGTCTTAGGTCATTTAATTATTTTTTGTCTCATGACATATGATTAAAAAACTTGTCATAGTCTTGTCTAAACCTTTTTCCGACCTTGGCTATATAACCAAGGGGAATCATTTGTAACTTAATCAATCTATTGTAATCTAACATTTTCATCCTTTCTTGGAATAACATTATTCTTTCATAGATGATCTCTTTTGTGCTTTCATAGAAGTTTCTAGATCTTGGTTGACAATAATCTTCAACTAAATATTACATGGTTTAGAGTATTTTGTACAAACTCTTACATGGTACCAGAGCTTGTGGGATTGTATCTTACTAGTTTTAATTGAGATATCTAGGTTGCAGATCTTAGTGGATCTTGAAAAGTTGAGTAAGCTCTTCTCTTGCATCGAATCATGATCTATAAAATCATAAAAACTTGATAAATACCAAGTTTTGGGGTTTCCTCTTTGTGGATTTCTATTTTAGGTTCATTTTGGAGCATGCTGGTGCATATCTAAGCTCACCATTGAGTTCAGAGGGTCCAATAAAGTTAGTTTTCCTTTTATTTCATCCAAATCAAACATCTCAGGCTAGATCTATGAGGGTTTCAAGATGGAAGCTAGTTGCCAAAACCAGGAGGTAGTTGCAATTTTAGAGCATTTTGGGTTACACATTGATCTACTTCCTAGAATATTTGAGTCAACTTCTTCAAAAAAATATAATAAGGAAAGAGGCCATTGTGGTTTTTTTACTAAATTAATTAAAAATAAACAAAAATATATTTGTGCTTCTATAGGTCTTGGATTAGGGAGATGGCTTCTAGAGATTTAGGAGCATCTTACCATCTTCATGGTCTATATTCTCTTCTTTTGAGCCTTGTGCTATGTCACCTATTTTGATGGGAACCAATACATACGTGCATGTAATTGGGAAGGGTTCTATTAATATAGGGAGGGAAATTTTGATGATTTTTTTTGTATACCCCACTTATCAAATAATCTTCTTTCTATCTATCAGATTACCCATGGTGGAGCAGGGAAGATTGGAAAATTCACTCTTGGTTTAGTTATCATTAGAGACTTGGAGAGTAGAGAGATTATTTCTACTAAGATTATTGATCATGCATCTTGGTTATATACCTTTGTATATTTCTCTTTTGATGATGGCTTTGATCCTTCGAATGCTGATCATACTTCTAGTGTGGACCATAATTTTGAGGATAATTTTGGCTACTTGAACTTGGGTGTTCTCACATGTGATCAAGTTCTTGAGCCTTGAGTTCCATATCCTCTCTAATTTTTTGTATTTAATGTTTCTTGTGTTGCCATAGTTTGAATTCTTTTGATTCAGTACAGTAGGATATGCAAATCTTCTAGATATGACTACTTGGGATGAGTATTTATTGTAGTTTCTTTGTAGAGTTCCACATTTTAGATTTGAGGACACCATTGGTTTCATCCATATTCTCTTTAATGAAGATGTTTCTTCTTCAATTATTGTGATGGAACACGTTGACCCTCTTTTTCATTTTTTACATGATCATTCTTCACTATTTGACATGAGTATGGATATTTTTGAGAAAAAATTATCTAGGAGGCTTCTTTGTCTTCAGAGGACATATATTTTTATTTGAATTTTATTCTACTATAATCTCTATTAGCTTATATATTTTCCTCTTCATTAGTTTGTCCTAGAACATTTTTTTGGAGTGTGACAATTTTCAAAATCGACATTGGGAACTTGAGCATAATTTAGAGATATCATTCATCATATTTCTTCCCTCATATTCCTTTAAGGAATGACTAGACATCCTTCATATTGTCTTAATTTTATTTCTTGCTAATAGGAGGGATGTTGTTCAATGAGATTGGATCATCTTCAAAATTTAGTGTCGAGCATCTACCATCAATGAAGGAGAATATACATTGAGGGGGGTGGGGGGGTGGGGTTGTACAGATGATCTCTCCTCTTCTCTCTTATGGGGGGAAATTTTCCTCACATGTTTTTTTCCTTCTTCATTGAGAAATTTTTTTCATCTCTTTTGGGGAGGAGTTTTGTCCCACTAGGTTTTCTATTTTTCTCTATTTGTGAGAGATTTCATTTGTACATGGGTACCTAACATGACCTAGGAGCTAGTACCCATCATCATCTTTGCATTATTTTCATTGGTTTTTTCCTCCCTAAGTTGCACTTAAGGGGGGTGTTGGTGTCAATAAGGTATATTACCTAACTAGTTCACCTAACAGGTCCTATTCACATGTTAAGTTTACTTGGGTCTTAGGAATATTCTAAAAGTATTAGTTGGCATTTTATCTTTTCTTATCTTATGTCATTTACTTCTTGTGTCCTAAGTAGTTTAATATTTGGTCTCTCATATCATATGATTAAGACACTTGTTATGATCTTGTCTAATCCTATGTCTCACCTTGGCTATATAACTAAGGGGTATCATTTGTAAATCAAGCCATTGCCATTGAATTTCACATTGCAATTGTTATATATTGGTCACATTTGATCTAATATTATTTTGCATACATTATTGTAAATTTATGCTCTTTCTTTTCTCTCTTGTAGAAGGTTATTTTTTGGTTTTGCAGGTGATCCTGAGAGCTTGAGTCCTTAAGTGACTAAAAAAATTATTTTTCCCTTACCTTGTCTCCATATGTGACACTTCCCCCACTAGGTAGCAATTTGTATAATAAGTATCTAAGCATGTGTTCATCTATGTACATTCCCATATACATTGTTTCCAAATCATCCCCTTTCCTCACTTTCATAAGTGACACTTCCTCCACCTAGGCATTGATTTGTGCAAGTGTAATCCATGCAAGTTTCCATTCATACAAGCAACTCACAAATGTCAGAGATGCCAATTGACATAGATGGGATAGTGTTCACACTAGGGTCAGTGTAGGATCATGGGGGTCCAAACTAGGCCCTTAAGTGGCAATAAAATTTAGAAAAACAGAGTTGGGAAAATTGACATAAAAATTTGAATAAGTTATTAACATAATTTGAAAAATATGTAAGAATGGAATTTGTAGAAAATTGAATGTAGTTTCTAAGATACTATTCCTTTTTTGGAAAAATTTAATTCTATTTGGTGAAAAATTGAAATTTCAATGCAGTAGTACTAAATTTTCAGGAAAAAATAAAAAGCAGGTGTATGTTTGACTAGCCTAAGTAGAAGTAAAAAATAATATATTTTTTAAAAACTTTGAATATAATTAGAGGACACATGCCTGGATGTGCCACATTTTTTTTGTAATTATTTTGCAAGTGAATAATTTGTTATGAATTTTTTATTAAATTTTATAAAAAAATTTAAAACTTGTTTGTCTGACCACCATAACTTGGTCAATAATTTATGAAATTTATTTTTTATTTTTTTATCCTATCGTATGGGAAGAATAAATGTGCCATATTTTTTAGATTCAAAAAGTGTGAAATCATTTAAGAATTATAGATATTTTTCCATTAGCCTATCAATCAGGACTTTAGTTAGAATGTATGTGGAAATCAATAATAATTATCTATTTAATTCAAAAAAAGGAATATCTTATATTTATGTAAAGTTGAAAATTTTCACAATAAACCCATTTCATTTCATCAAATTTTGATAAAATAAATTTGTCAGCCACTTTCTTGTCATATCGCCATTTTTTGGACCCCCATGATCCTGCACTCACCCACTAGTGGATTGGTACACCTCCTTTTTACCTCCACAATAGTGATGAATCACTCTATTAGCCATGTTCTAACCCTTATGGGTGACACATCAACCCACATTTGTAATGAATCATGCCATTTTCATGATTTAGCACTAGTATTTTTTAAAATTCCTCCCATTAATTACACCTAACCTAGCCTAACATCAAGTTCTCAATGTGTACTAGTGCTGCTTCTCTTATTTATCTCCTATAATCCATCAAACTAGCCTCTTTTTGGTGGCTCCAATATGCCACATGTTCCATCTTCTCCTAGCTCATTCATTTTCTCTATGCTCCAAATCTCCAAGGGTTGAGAATGTAAAATGAACTATTTGCATCTCGTTTAAGCTTATTTATAAGCTCATAACCTTAATTATTTTCCACCAACTCAATTTTTTCACCCCTATTTTCTCTTTTTCTACTCATTTCTACATTTTTTATCTGTTTTTCTTTATTTATTTTTATTACTTCTCAATTTTCCTCCTATATTCAAATTTTCTACTTACATTTCTTCTTTTTAAGAGCTCCTTAGGATGGATTTTTCCCAAGGGATCTCTTGAGGGGTCAACATATTACTACCTCATTCTCATCATTTATTCTAGCTAATACATGAAACTCCAACCCTATATTTTATTTTTATTGAAATAATATTGCTCTTGTTAACTCATAATGTCATCTCAAAAAGGGGTAAACTATAAACACCTAAATTTATCCTTTGACTAGTTTTTGTTAACCTCACCATCATCCCCTAAATTAAGTAATTAATCAATTTTAATTTTATTTATTTAATTAAACATATCTAATATCTTCTAATATTAATTAGGTTAAATACTTGACCTTTCATTTGATTAATTAATCCTTTTTTAAGGTTTAAACTTAAATAAATCAATTCAAATTTTATTTATTTGAGTCCACCATACACATTCATAAAAATATAAATAAATGATTTTATTTATTTAATTCCCCATTTTTTTCATTTTCATAATCATAATTAATTATCTTTATTAATCATTTGTACAAGATTAAACATGACTATTATTAGTCACACCTAAGCCCTCTTATTCATTAATTCCTCTTATGAAATCCTAGCTATCAATCTTATCTTAGAAAATATTAACCATTCACAATACTGTTAGGATTTAGGTGTCATCAACCTTGTAAATCCTTTAATTTATTATTCTTCTAAAGTGTGTTGTACATTTACCCATAAGAGGTGAAACTGTTTGACCAACGGTGGTGAAAGAGACAATGTAAATGTAGTGTTATCGTTACCATTTATCCTTTTGGAAAAGGACAAAATAGCTAGGCGTCCCACCTTGGAATCTTCTAAAATAAGGTCGTTGGGTCAAAATAGGTTGTTGTAAGAGCATCTATATGACATGCATGACAATTTTCATAACATGCTATGACAGTATGACATATTCCTATGACAGAATATGCTATTTTTGGACCCCAGGCACCCATGCATGAAAGATGCCTTATGACAGCTGTAAGAGCATATGTAAGAGGCTATTTTTGGTATTTTTTGACCATTTCAAGGAGGGAGGCGTGGGTTTTTCTAGGTGATATTTCTGCCTATTGTTTGGTGAAACCATGGTGGTTTTCATCCTCACAAATCTGTATAAATTGGGGCCTTGAGCTAGAGTTATTCAAAATTTAGTTTTGTAGGGTAACAGGGTGCTACTAGATTTACAGGGAATGACAAGAGAAGTCTATTGCTGCATGTAATATTTGAGATTATCAATAATATACTTGCCTCTCTTTTGGTGGTGGGAGTTTTTTCCCTTCGGGGTTTCTCCACCTAAATCTGTTGTTGCATGTCTATGGTTTTTTCTATATATCTCTCTCTCATTATTTCTTCACACTAAGGCTAAAGGTTAATCTACATATTTCAGATTTGTATTCACTCATGGGTGTGTGCAAGAAGTTGAGTCCACTTTTTGGCCAAAAAGTGGAAGTGTTTTCCTTGATTTTCAGTATTTGACACATTTGACCTTAAAATTTGAAGCACTTAGAGATGAAATTTTTAAAAAAGTCACTGATCATAAAATGTAGTGCTCGGAGTCTAGTTTCCAAATATGTAATTTATTTTAATACCTAGATTGTACAAATTGAGTTTTAATAGGCATTTCTAAAAACCACTGTTTAAAAGTCTTTTTTTTTACCATACCATGCACATGTATGACATCCATATTTTGACTTAAATTATCGTATTTTTCTAAATCCTTTTGGGAAAATTTTTATGGCTCACTGAAGCTTGCTCTTGATATTTTTTTGTAATTTTTTATTGAATATTTTTTTTTTTGTTAATTTTTTATTAGACAGATTTGTCGTTTTGAAAAATCGTCATGTACGACATGCATAAGATGACCTAAACTTATCATTTTTATTTTTATTTTCAAATTGAAAAGAATTGTCTAAAGTTTTCTCTCGTGCAATCCGTTTGTCAAAATGTTATGTTGATCAAAAGTTATTAAAATAGTAAAAAACTCTGATATTTAAAGTTTATGGACCAATTTTATTAGAAATTAATTGAAAAATAGAAAAAATAATTCAATTACAAAACAAATTACATATTTAGAATCTGCATTGTTTCATCTAAAATGGGTTTTAATTTCGTCAGAAAATTTTGCAAAAAAGGTCGTTAGCCATATGCCCAAAGTCGGTATTTTTCTTTGACATTGTTAGGGCCTTCAACTTGCAGGTCAAACCAGGTTGAAGGCCTAGGTTCGGACTTCCAATGCTTTTCCGAAAAAAAACCTTGGCAAAAACCCACGATGCAAAACAAAATTCAAATTTTAAAAAGGATCCCGATTATAAAACAGGATCCCGTTTATTAATAAACGGGAACCTGTGCTATAATCGGGATCCCGTTCCCATCCAATAGTATTCCGACCGTTGTAAATGGAACGGGATCCTATTACCTTTACAACGGCTCCGACATTCAATGTCGGTGAACGAGATCCCGATTATAGAGCGGGATCCCGCTTATTAATAACCAGGATCCCGTTTTATAATCGGGATCCCATTTTATAATAAGCGGAATCCCGTTTGATAAACGGGATCCTGTTTATTTGATTTAAAAAGCTCTTGTGCAAAATTACATCAAATACACAGCACACAACCTGCATAATATGGTGAGCACTAAAATGATTATTTTTTCATAAGTTGTATTTTGAATTGGTGAACTTGATTTTTAGTTGATTTTATCAAACGGGACATCATCTACACCGTTTTTGAAGTGGAATTGTGTTATTTTTGTGCTTGTTTGGAGGAACTAAAGGTTTCAATTTGCAATATGGATTAGATTTTTCAAAGGAAGCATGAAGAAAACAATTTTTAAAGTGGAATTGTGGTAGTTTTCTACTTGTTTTGAGGAACACAAGAGGGAGAATTTTGTTGTAATAGGTATTCAACTTCCAATTTGGATTGAATATTTTGAAGTATTTCACTATTAACATTCATTTGTGCTTGAGAATTTTATAATTATGGGAGATAAACTTCATAATAAGAGAAGAAAGACATTGACTCCTCAAAAAGTTGAAGCAAATAGAGAAAAAGAGAGACAAAGACAAAGACAAAGAAGAATGAGAATGAAATCAATGAACTGATGGTGGAGCAACCAATTCAACAACTATTGAAGATGAAAACATTGAAGATACCATAGTTGTAGATGAAGCTAATTTGCAAGGAGTCAATTTGGAGAAGAATATGATTATACAAACAAGTCCTACTATGTCTTTAAATCCCTCTTTGAATGTTAAGGAGAATGTTTCAATATGCACAAATCTAGGTACGTCTTCAAATCCACATGTTAGTGAAATGGTAAATTTGTATGTAGAAGTTTTACAAGATGTTGGATATAATGATGTTGACATTGACTATATTCAGAGAGATGAAACTTTTATAGAACTTGTTGAAAAAAAAAAAGAAAAATCTTTTGTTGCAAATGAAAATCAAAATGATCATTTTCTTGAAATGAAAATGAAAGAAAATGAAAATTGTTTTGTTGATGAAAATAAGAAAAGTAAAATACGTTTATGTAAGAAATAAAGAGATGAAATGAAAATAAAGAAAACGTTTTGTTGATGAAAATGAAAAATAGAAAACCGTTTGTTAAATGAAGATGAAAATGTAAAATGAAAATGAAGATGAGGTGAAATGAAAGAGGAAAATCTAGAATGTGATGTTGAATTTAATGAAATACTTTTAAATTGGAAGTGGTGTTTTCAATAATCTTCCTGGTCAAATTTCTTGGAGGCAAATAAGAACACATGCGAATAGAATATACACCAAATTCTTTTATTGTAAAAAAATTGCATTTCAATGTCAACTAATGATGTAATTAGTGAAATGCAAAAATGAGGAAAGTAATGGTTAGGCTTTTATGTTAAACCAAAAAGAAAAAATCAATTATTAAAACATGCTATGTCTACTGTTGCTAGTGCCATTTAATCTATTGGAAAAAATAGTCGATCTAAAGATAAAAACGCAGCAAGAAGAGCTATAACTACTGCTATAGTCAATAAAACAACTTTGAATAAAAGAATGGTAAGCAATAGTAGTGAAGTTTTAAAAATGCATCCTAAAACATTACTAAGAGCAGCAAAAAGAAGAGAAAGTATAGAAAATGATCCTATCAATCAATGTTGGAGTTTTGGTGGGCCAGTCTAGAGATTACGATATAAAATTGAATGTTGAAATTAAATCTTTGATCAAAAAATATTGGCATGATAATATGGGTTTCATCTAATGCCTGAGAATGTTTTTAAAATTAAGGGTGGGGTCCAAAGTTACAGCGATCCTCACCAAAACACCTATTAGATACAAAACAAAATTTGGAGTACATAGAAAATTTTGTAGCGATTCAGTGTTACCCAGTAATATTAAAATAAGTCAAAGGTCTTTTGAAAAATGTAAACCCTAGTATGTAAACATGAATAACCAATGAATATCTTGTTGTTGTAAAATACATGTTCAATTTCATTATTTTTATGATGTTTTTCGATATATATGTTGTACCTTGCATTCTAACATGATTATATAGGATTGTGGTATTGATATGCCACCTGAAGCAATAAGAGAGTTTATTTCAAGTTTGTTTTGTGAAAAATCTAATGATAAATTATTTTATTTAAGTTCTTATATTTCTGGACAATGCATAATTAACTGTGGAAATCTTTCAGTTTTAAGAATTTGTTTGCATGAAAGTGTTGATTATGATTTTGGACAAAAATTAGTAGACGTCAAAATATTTAGGAATGTTCACTATTCTTTAAAAGATGGAAAAATAGGAAAGCGTTGTGATTTAGTTACAAAAAAAGTTAGTGTGCATGCATATATGAGTGAATTTAATAATAAAATTGTACCAAAATATGTTATGCACTCTAAACATGCTCGATGGCTTGATGGAAAATTTCGCGCATGTAGAAACACATTTCCAATTGGTACTATACTTTCAATGGTTGATTTTGTGGATAATTATACTCTCGCTCCGCAAGAGGAAATTCAATCTCAATATTATAATTATGTGCAAGTAGTTATGTTTGTCCATATTCTTTATAGACATTCAGATGATAGCACTGAGGATGATAGAAATTTTTTGAGGGAGTATCATTTTTATTTGAGTGACAATCGGTTACACTCATCAGAGTTTGTTCAATATTGTTTTAGTATATTTTTATAAAAATTTAAAAGAAAAGGAATCCCATATGAAGAACACCTCATATGATGGAGATAATTGTACATGATAGTTCAAGAATGTTCGAATGTTCTATTAGTTAAATGGGGTTCACAAGGAACATAATTTCCAACATATATGGAGTTTTTTTGAAGCTGGGCATGGTAAAGGAGAACATGATGGAGCTGGTGCGTGTGTCAAAAGAATTCTTGCTAGAGAACAAGGAAAATTCGAGGATTGAGTAAAATTTAAAAATAAACATGAGATTGTGGATTGGTGTAATAGAAGATTATCGCACGATTTGAGGTTATTACTCCTACAGTTCATCGATTCTTTTGGTTTGTTTGGGAAGAAACATTGTATCTAGAGTTGATTGTGTGACAATTAGTGGATCTACTAAATGGCATTCATTTAGGAGTGTGACAGCAAGCACATGGACTATTTGGACAAGGGAGCTTGCATGTTTTTGCCATTTTTGTATCTCAGGAAATTGGAAAGCTTGTGAAAATACAGAATGGGTTGAACAGTGGCAGCAAAGATCGTTGACACCTGTAGAAGCACATAATCAATATGAAATAACTATTGAAGAAAATGATCAATTGTTTGCATCTGAAGATTATGATAGTGTTTCAGACCTTGTACAAGAAGGTAATTTTAATTTAATTTATTTCATTTTATTTTGCTTTATTAAGTTATTTTTTAATACTAAATTAGTTATATGGATATGCACAAGTTATTAAATTGAATTTTGTTTACAAGACATGTGTATGCAGTTATTGCACCTGAGGGGAATGAAGAGCAAACAGAATATTAGTTGGCTCGTTGTGTGGAAACTAAACTTGCTTAAGTTGTTAACACCTCAGAGAAGATGATAATGGCTTTCGACTACATCATGGTATAGTGATCCATAGGGCCTCCTTAAGCAATTTTTTAGAACAAGTCTTTGATCCCCTTAAGAAAAATTTGAGAACTTATTTGATGATGGTTTTTGAACATATTTTCCAATAGGATCAGTGGTGGTTGTTGGAACTTGGCTTTGAAAATACCTGAGAAGAAAGAATGGTCTACCTCCATTTGAAGACTATGCAACACATGCAAAGATTATACATTATTCATATTTGGTGGTGGTAACAAATATAAAACTAGAGCAGTAT